>WEKX01004741.1:371018-390584 GCA_013390025.1 Pitta sordida
AAGGCAAAAGGCAAGGCAAGGCAAGGCAAGGCAAGGCAAGGCAAGGCAAGGCAAGGCAAGGCAAGGCAAGGGAAAGGAGAAAGATTAGGATCAGTGGGATTGTTGGGGTGTCCTGTGCAAGGCCAGAAGTTCAATTTGATCCTTGTGGATCCCTCCCAGCTCAGGATATTCTGTGATTCTAAGATTCTATGAAGAAACAAAGCTGGAATAAGGGTGTGGAAAGGTATCCTGCCTGTATAAAGCAGATTGTGCCTTTATTTATCAAGTATTTTCACCCTTTATGCAGAGTTAGTGTTACATAATAATAATAATTACATGTATATATCATATAATGTTTGGTGTGGGACAAGGCCTCGTGTTTGTCTTGCACTGCTGAGTTCCTTCTCATTCCTCCGCCTCCATTCCCACTGCAGAGTCAGAACTAGATTTCACAAATACACCAAACATCAGGTGAAGTCAGGACTCTCCAAGTTTATTTTGAAATATTTCTTCAGGATGATCACGGCTGTGCCAGGGGGTGATTGCTGGGGAAAATCTGCCCCTAATTTATTCAGTATCTGATGCCACCTGGTTAAAAGAATCCACCTGTAGGTCGAAGTGTTCCCCGGGTTATGGTGGGAGAATCCATCCTGCACACCTTGGACTAAATTATATTCACATTCTGTGCTGGTCTCTCTCCCCCTGCTCATCCAAACACATTCCGGGTTGTGTGGGATCCTCTTCATGGCAAAATGTTGATTTTTGAGCGAGAGAAACACAACATCAGAAGCCAGGACGCACAGGGAATAAGTGACTGGAAATGAGAGCAGTTTATCCAAGGGGGGAAAAAAAAAAGAAAAAGAAAGAAAAGACAAATATTTATCTGCCATTTGTTAGAGGATTCCTTTTCTTCTCAGACATGAAACAGTCGGTGTAAGACAAACATGCTGGGAGCTGCTACCCATGTTGGCTCCTTGTTGTGCTCAGGACATCAGGGAAAGATAAAAAAAAGCAAAGCTGTATGACTCATTGTTTTCCAAGGATGCTGCTTCCCCTGCAGATATTTACAGGTTGTTTTTTAGGAAAACTTCGAGGTTACAGACTGCCCACTGAATTTCCATTTTTATGGCAGGGTCATATTATTACTGCATAATTCATCATGTCATCACACAGGTCTGCTTTTGGTGCTGGATTAAGGGGGAAAAAAAGCATCAGGTGCTCAAAAATTATTACAGCTTTTTTAGCACAGAGCTTTAAGATATTCGTCCTGATGTCCAGCCTGGAGTGACACAACCTGGATCTGTCTTGCTGAGACTGGTGTTCTCCAACGCAATGGCCCAGCTGACTCCCTTTTCCATTTCTGGAAACGTGGCTGTTGGTCTTGAAGAGCTCTGGAGCTTTTAGAACAGAGCTTTAAAATAATCCCAGAAACATTAAGGTTGGAAAAGAACTCTGAAGTCATCAAGACCAACCATAGACCCATCCTCACCTTGCCCCCAGCCCAGAGCACTGAGTGCCACATCCATCATTCCTTGGACACCTCCAGGGATGGGCACTCCAAACCAACCTGGGCAGCCCCTTCCAATGTTTAACAACCCTTTCCAGGAAGAAATGCCTCCTGATGTCCCACCTGGAGTGACACAACCTGTATCCGTCTTGCTGAGACTGGTGTTCTCCGACCCCATGGCCCAGCTGAGTCTGGGACATGTTGACATTCCCTCCTGTGAACAGCCTCCTCTTTTCCATTTCTGGAACCGTGCTGTTGGTCTTGAAGAGCTCTGGAGCTTCTTCGGAGCAGGAACCTGATATTTCGTACTGAAACAGCCTCAAAACGGCGCCTGGGTCATGGCATCAGCTTCAAAAATGAACACATCAAACATTTAACACCTGGGAAGTGTTACTTTCAAGACTGAAAGTTATTTTCATTTGAAAAGTGTTCCAAAGCTTGGCAGCTTTTCCCATGTATCCGTTCTGTCTTCCAACTGGAATTATTTGGAGAATAGTAGGGAAGTTTGTGTGTCTGTCAGGAGGGAAGGCCTGAGGACATGTCTGGAAGCAACGTTTTCCCAAATAAAATTAAATTAATTGAATTCTTGCTTTTCTGTGAAAGTTGAAATCAAATGAAATGTTATTTTCGTCATAATAATACCTCTGTCAAAATTTTCTGACATCTCTTGGGGATGGAGCAGGGAGGAGGGAGAAACAATTTGCTTTTCTTATTCCTCTAAAGAACAAACAAGAAGACCGTAGAAAATGACATTAAACCAATGAAAATGGTGTTGGAATTCCGAAGTTTAAGCTTAGGAAATGAGGGAATTGAGGCTCCTGTTCGATTTCATTCATCATTTAGGCCTGGGCTGTCTTGGTCAGGGGTCTTGTTTTCTTTTCCATCACCTGTTGGGTTGTTATTGACATGGAGCCAAGTGTGCACCGACCACATCCACGTTTGTGCTGCAGGAATTCCAGGAGCTGACAGCACAGGAATAACTCCCCGTGTAAAGCAGAGGGAATTCTGCTCTGGCCTCGTGTCTCCAGCTGTTCCCTGTTCATTATTCCTTTCACCTGCAGTTGTGTATTTACGCTGGGCTGTCAGTCCCAGCACGGAGCTGGGATATTTCCAGGGGAGCCATGGCAGACACGGCTCAATGGTTGGTGTGAAAAGCTTTTGTACAGGCTTTTTAAAATTTTTTTTTACAGCTCTGAACAGATCTGTGGTGAACACTCAGGTAAACAGCATCTGGAAGGCCAGTGGGAAGTGAGGGGAAAGGGAAGAACCTTTTCTGCACGTGAATGAACTGCTGGCTGGGAGGCAAATGTGTCTCAGACTGGCAGCTCCTGCCCTCAGCACAGCCCTGCCAGTGTCCAGTGCTCTGATCCAGAATCCAGGATTTCTAGTCCTGTTGTTGCTGCTGAGGTCAGTGTATGGCTCATGGAATCATAGGATGGATTTGGGGTTTGAGTTTGGGCTGGAAGGGAACTTCAAGCACATCCAGTCCCAATCCCCTGCCATGGGCAGGGACACCTCCCACTATCTCAGGTGGCTCCAACCTGGCCTTGGACACTCCCAGGGATCCAGGGGCAGCCACAGCTTCTCTGGGCACCCTGTGCCAGGGCCTCCCCACCCTCACAGCCAAGAATTCCTTCCCAATACCCCATCTATCCCTGCACTCTGGCAGTGTCAAGCCATTCCCACTTGTCACTCCATGGACTTATAAATAGTCTCTCCATGTTCCTTGCAGTTATTTCAGGTCCTGAAAGGCCACAATCATGTCACCCCAAAGCTTCTCTTCCCCAGGCTGAACAATCCCAATTTCCCAGCTTTCCCTCCCAGCAGAGCTGCTCCATCCCTTTGATCCTCCTCTGGTGCCTCCTCTGGACTCCCTCCAGCAGCTCCATGTCCTTCCTGCGCTGGGATCCCAGAGCTGGAGGCAGCTTTGCAGGAGTTAATGGCAAATGAGCTCTGGAAGCTTCCCCAGAAGGTTTAACATTTGTGGTCTAAACAGAGAGAAAAACAAAAGGAACGTTGCTGAAATTATCCCTTGTGTTAGAACCAAGTGGGAATGTCTTGGGGGGGTCCGTGGTGGGATTGGGTGCTCCCACAGGGGGATAAAGTGTCCCCTCTCACCTGTGGGGGTCCCCGTGGTGGATTAAACAAACTCCAGGAAATGTCAACTGCGACTGAATAAACAACCTGTGTTTGAACAGCGTTGGCTGAATAAACTGCCTGGTCTGATGGCGGCCACTGGAGAAGGGTTCTGTCAACACCAGTAACACTCCAGTATGTAAACAGGGAGCTTTGGGGGTGTCCTATCAGCATTTGGCAGGTTATGGATTTTTCCTGTATGAAGAGGGACTATAAAAGAGGCAACGTGGATCCAGGGCCTTTCAAACAGGGCCAGCAGGCACCTGGTGAGGAGCAGGACACGTGGGGTTGGCTTTGTCAGGTAAGAGCTGCTGCTCACCTTGGCCTGTGTAATCTCTGTCCCTCCTCCAGATAAGTCACCTCTGGGCTTTTATGGCCAGTTGTAAACGTGTGTTTGAGAGCTTTGGAGAGGTGTCCCTCCAAGTTTTGAAGCTTGGCTGTAAGGGAAGAAATGAACATTTCTTTTCCTAAGCCATGATTAAGCCTGTCTATAGGATGGCCATTCAGGTACCCCTACCTGATCCCCAGGAAATGCTCTGAAAGCTAATTAACTAATTAACTAGAGCAAATCCATTATTAGGTATTCAGGGAGGGCAACAGTGGCAGGAGCCAGCGAGGAGGGCAAACAATTAAGCAGATGGACAGTTCTGCAGGTGACTCTGGGCTTTGCAGTGGGAAAAGGTTTTCAAGGAAAGGGAATTTGACCATTTATTTGCCCAGGGCCAGGATTGCACCTTGAGCTTTTGAGGCCAACAGGGACCATGGAAGTACCTCTTGAAAAACCTGCCTAGTGCAGGGCAGAACTGCTCACTTGGGATGCAAAAAAGAGTTCCAGGATGCAAAACCAGGAATATTTGGTTCGAGGTGGCCTCTGATTATGGTCATCCAACCCTTTTGCTGGTGTGGTTTTGTTCTTGTTCCTCGTGAAGGTGAGAAAAAGGTGCCCTCAGTCTGACATGGCTGAGAAAAGGTGGTTTGAACATGATCATTCCTCTCTGAACTGCGATACAAATGGCTTTTAAAGCCTGAGTTCTTATTTTTGGGACTGACAATACACAGCTCTTTATTGGCCCACAAAAAAGGTAAAAATAGTTGGATGGGGGTTGTGCAGATGTATGTGAATAATTCTTGGCAAAACCCGTTCTTATATTCCTCAAATGCTACATCTTAAGGCATTTCACTCTTTCTCTTCTTTCTAGTTACACGTTTTGCTGCGCTTAATCTTTTTTTTTTATATGAGATCATTCTCAAATATTGCAGCTCAGAAACCGTTTTCCCGCTGCTGTGCTTTTTTCCCTTTATTTTCTTAAAGTTTCTTGAGCGTCATAAATATTATTTCTGTAGTTGAGCATCAAGTGGGTGACGAGAATTAACGATTCCTGTGTCCTCAGCGCTTTGCAGCTGTTTTGCTTTGCCCTTCTTGATGCAAAGCTCAGCTGAGGAATGTTTTCCTCTTTCACTGACTCTTTTTTTCCTCTTCACGCACACAGGTCTGAAACTTGCAGCAGGTTTTGAAGGCAGCCAAGAAGGAACTTTAATGGCTCTCCTGGAAGTCATTCAAAAACCACTCCCCCTGACTGCATTGGCCACTGTAAGGCCCCAAAAGCCATTTCCAGGGAGGGATAAGGCAAGGGATGGTAATTGGAATGCTGAAGGAATGCTTTTGGAAGGGGACATTAAAACTTTAAGGTGTAACTTTTTGCCACACACAAAAAAACATATTTAAAGCCTAAATTTCCTGGGTCAGTTCTCTCGGTTAGTTTGGGCTCAGCTGTTGTATTCCTGCTCTGTGGCTTCCCAGAAATTCTGGGAATGGACCCAGCCATTAGGTTAGTTAATTCCCAAGGTGTGGGAATGATCTGCCTTGTGCTAAAAAAGGCTAAGAATGGAAAAAAATATTTCGAACTCCAGCAAAAACTAGCCCTGAGTGTCCCTTGGTGAAGCTCCTCCCTCCCATTCTCCTTGTCCCTCCTGCCAGGGTCTCCCTGTCCTTCTCCAGCAAAGGACAATTATCCTGTTGCCTCAGCAAGTGATTGTTTCCCATCTGAGTTCTCAAAATCTGAGGTGTTTTTTACATTTGCTGACTTTTCCTATCCTAATAAATCCAGCCTTGGTTAAATCATCTCACCAAGCTACCAGGAATCTTTATTTATTACCAACACGGACCAGGCAATGCTCCACCAGAATACACTGAAATTCCTTCTAGGAACAGCCTAGTTCCTGCTCAAATCTGAGTTTTTAAGCCCTATTCTTCCTTTCTGGATCACCTTAACTTTTAAGCTCTTGAATTATTTGATTGGGGGGATTTTTTTTTTTCCCCTTCAGGTGAATTGTTCTCACCTTTGATTTAACCTTTAATCTCCTGCACCCAAACTTTTTCAGGGCGCAACCCCTGAAGTTCCTGCTCCAGAAGCTCGACTACCAGGTTACTTTTGCCCCCCAGGTCACACTCTTTGGCAGGTTTATTAACAGTGTGACCTCGGGAACACTTAACGAGTCAATCATTAACTCGATATTAGACCGTGAGCCACCTGTGTGGAAATGATTGTTGGGGGTAGGACAGGCCAAAAAGTGGGAGGGATAAAAAGGAGTTTGGGATGGGCATTGATGTCACAGTGGGTTGTGCTCTCAGGTTTCTGGGTGTGAAGGCTCATCTTGAGCACCTCAGGGTGCCCTTTGTTGGTCCCTGGGCCCATCCACCTCCTGCTCCTCAGCAATTCCCAGCACCAGGTGTTTATACATTTCCTGTTTGACTTGGCCTTGTTCTTGCCTTTCCCTTTGTTCCTGGCTCCACCTTTGAGCTGGGTATGGAGTGGAGTTCTTTGTTTTGGTGCAGTTGGCATTCCCCGAGCATCCTGGTCATGGGTAGGGACAACTGGGACAACAGCTCATCTCTCCTTTGCCAGGGGCCTGGATGCTGGATATCGTTCAGCAGGAATGGGAATCTCCATCTGTTAGAAAAGTGAGCACAACAACCCAAACCATCCCAGGATTCTGTAACTTGGGGGGTGGGGAAAGTGAATCCATAGGAAAAACAAGATGGGTTTTTACTCTTGACTCTGACAAACCTCTCAGGGTGTTCCTGGTCTGTTGGAGCTCCAGATGATAAAACGATGATTATTCTCCCTTCATGGATCTCCTGGTCCAGGCAAGTGTCTTTATTCTACAAATGGCAAAGAAAAGATACATTACTTTCATTTTGCATACAAGGAATTGTTGAAAAGGAATTGTTCCCTCGGATTTTTTTCATCTCTGTGTCCTTAAAACTCACTTTTACCGTGTCTCATGCTCGGCCCAGCTTTGCTGCCTCTGTGCTATTGTTGCCTCATGCCCTTTACAGTGACTCCCAATATTTCTAGTTGAAAGCTTCCTGCTAAATCTGAGAGCCCAGAATGCCCTTGGATGAGCATCTCTGCACCTCTGGGAGGAGCGTCCTGGTGCCATATGAGCTTTAAAATCAAGGCAAACTCTTTGTGCATGCACTTTGTCTTTATAAACCCGTAGAGTGAGTGTCTTAGCTTGACCTTATGTGGCTCTGCACCCTCCTGGTGTTCTTCCTGCATTCTCAAGACTCATTCTTTTCCCTGGACAAAACCTTCTGCCCACTGTGTTGCCATCAGATGAAGAGGTAAATATAAAACAACTCCCAAAATCTTGGCTCCTCTGCTCCCTCTTGTTACCACGCTTGAGGCTGTGCTGCCTCTATTAACTAGTTATTTGTTTCTCAAAACCCTTCCTCCCTGAAAGTTTCAAAGCTGTCTCCCTGAACTTGCTCCTAAAAACCTTAAATAGGAGGAATTATTCAACGCTACAAATTTATAAAAGCAATAAACCCGTGCAAGAAGTTGACTGGTGTTGCTTGTGAGGGGCTGTTGATGTTGAGTGGGATACTTGTTCTTGAAGAAGAGCTGGAAAAAAAATAATATTGTGACCTTGTGCCATAGTGACTGAGTATAGAAACATTCTGAATTTTGAACTGGAGTGGATACAGAGAACTGAGTCTCCTCAGGAGGAATCTTTCCCCTTCAGCTGCTGCTGAGATCTTTGAGCAGAGGCTCTTGTGCCACAGTGCGTTAAAGGCGTTGGTTCAAGGTTTTGCATTTCCTTTTTGTCTTGAGTTTTGAGTGGTTTACTGCAGCACAGAGAGTATTAGGAACCTCCAAGGGGTAAAAAAAATCATCTTCAGCTGCACCACGTCTTCCTGATAAAAGAGGTGTCCCCAGGGCCATGGCTGAGCTCAGAGCTGTTGTCATTGAGAGGATCCATGGGGGGATTTGCCACCTTTTATTTTAATTTGCCACCTTTTTCTTTTCCTGTTTTTTCCCTTCCCTCTGGCTCAATCAGAGAACTTAAAATACCTTCTCCACATCCCGTGTGGCAGCAGTTGTGGGCACAGTGACCATCCTTGGTCACAGCACTGTCTCGGAGCCATGTGGGGGTTTTGTTTCAGGTTGGGGGTTTTGTTTCGGGTTGGAGTTTCCGTGCTGCCAATGGATTCCCGGTGAATCCCTCACTTTGGATGACAGGAGTAAAGCATTCCCTTCAGCTCCTCAGGACACACAGGCATTTGTTAATGATTAAGTTTTCTCAAGCCCTCATTTCATTAGCCGGCGTCTCCTCACACTCTGTTCCCGGTCTCATTAGAACAGGGATTTCTGAGCTCTTTATAACGACTTCAGAAATGTTCCCATGGTGATGCTGGTCCCCTGGGAACTGCCATGTGAGCAGGAGGCTGCTTGGACCTGTCTGTAGAGCTGGTGCTGGGGTCTTCAAACCCCCTCATCCAAGAGCTGAGGATGCTGCAGCTCCTTTCCCAGGTGTCCCCTTGGAGCAGGACAGGGCCCCGTGTCCCCATCTCTGTGTGTGGGCTGAGGGTTTTATCTGTAATGCTCATCTTTATAAAGTGGCACAAGTGATTTGCCTTTGACAGGATGAAACGGCCTCGGCTTGTGCCAGGGGAGGTTTGAATTAGTTACTAGGGAAAATATTTCCATGGAAAGGGTTGTAAAGCCTTGGAATGCTCAAGGCAGTGGCGGGGTCACCATCCCTGGAAGAGTTCAAAAAACCTGTGGCTGTGGCGCTTGAGGACATGGTTTAGTGGTGAACCTGGTGGTGTTGGGTTGACAGTTGGACTTGATGATCTTTAAGATCTTTTCCGACCTTAGCAATCCCATGATTCCACAATTTCATCACATAACCAGACACTGTCTGTGCAGAGATGCAGAGCTGGCTGTGTCAAAGCAAAATTGCTTAGTCCATCCCAGGATGTCGATGGTCAGGAGGGTGACTGTAAATGGTCGTAGACCAGGGATTTGTAGCTTTTTGGGTGACAAAATTTAGTGGCACTTCTAGTCTTTCCCATTCTAAAACCTCCAGCAGCTCTCGCTGCCTCTCTTAGAGATATCTCCTCACTGATTGAAAAGATTTAGTGGGAAAAGGGTCAGGAGCTGTGTGATCATTCCAAGTACACCAAAATCTTGCACCGTAAGGGGTTGTGGACCAGCAGCTTCACCAGCAGCACCAAAGGCCCCAAACTGACCAAATGTTTTCTGTGCTTTGCTTGAGTAATCAAGACAATTCTCTGTTAGGCACAGAACGAAAGTAAATGATTAGAATAAAGATGTGCTGAGCTACTTGACAAGGCTTGAGTACAGGGTACAGATTCTGTGGGTGTTTGGCACAGCCCCAGCACTGCAGATATTTTAGCTCCTGCTTATTTTTGATTCTGTTCAAATATGACTTACCTTAAAAAAAAAAAAATTAACTGCAAAGCATCTGCTGTTACACAACAGATATTCATGATGGAAAAATGGCATGAGAAAGCTTCTAGGCATGAGCTGGAGAGCTCCAGGGGTGGTCTGAATTATCCAGGCTCCAACTCCTTCTGGAGTGCCAGGTTGTGTACAGGGTGGTTTGGTCTATCACATCACCCCCTTGCAGGGAAGAAACCCCCAGAAAGGCTCTGGAGACTCACAGTCACATTGTCACTGACTCCTCTCACAGTCCTCTGTGAACTCCAAAAGCAACTGGGATGGGATGCTGAGGAAAGCAATAATATTCCCAGAGGGATTTACACATGGAAATCCTTCCCAGGGACAAAGCAGCAGAGCACCTCTAGTACATCTCCTCCACTTCAGTGGCCAGTCCCCAAATTCCCTCTCTCAGGATCCGTGCAAGGTGACAGAGTGATCAGATCTTGATCAGAACTCAAGGTTTGGACAATCCTACCAGGCACAGGGTGGGATTGTTGTGGTGTCCAGTGCAGGGCCAGGAGCTGGACTGGATGATCCTTGGGAGTCACTTCCATCTCAGAATATTCAATGATTTGGGATGTTGATTCTATGGGGTTTTTTTTCCATCCTAGGGGATAAATGTACTTCAGGTGATCATTTCTCTCACTCTGCTTCTGGCTGAAATAGTAAAGGAAGAGCCTCAACCACAGAAAGGCCCTTCCCATCCTGCCCATCCCGGGATGCATTTCAATGCAGATAATTCAGAGAGATTCCTGGATCCCTTTCCATGAGAATGCAGCGAGTCCAGTGGCAGCAGAAACAATCTGTAACTCTCCAGGGTTGCCTGGGTAAGTTTTAAGTCCATTTCCAAACTTTGTTTCCCACTTGCACATCCAGGCTGCAGGCAGCACATCTGGAGCAAGAGGAAGGAGTGACTCTGGTGTGTGGGCTGTGAAGTATCCGAGCAGGGATGGAGATGAGGGAGGCAAGGGTTGGGATGGGGAGTGCTCACAACCAGCTGGGATCAGTGAGGAATCCCTTAAAAAGGAGCTGCAGCATCAAAGCATCATTTCTCCCTTCATAAATTCAGCCCAGGGATGTCTGTAGTGCCACTTGTCCTGAAGATTCCGATTCCCAGGGTTTGGTCACCGCCTCAAAGCTGCCATAACTCCCAGGAGCATTTGGACAATGCCCTCAGGGAGAGGGTGGGATTGTTGGGGGGGTCTGTGCAGGGCCAGGGGTTGGGATTTGGATGGTCCTTGGGGGTTCCTTCCGATATCCTTCAGGATATTCCGTGATTTCTGTGCCACATCCCGGGGTGCTGATGTGTGTAGCAGAGGGATCTGTCACAGACCCCCCCAGGCAGTGCCAAACACCACGATGGCACCAAGAGCAGCACAAGGGAAGTGTTTCAGTGCAGCACCAGAGCAGGGGAAGGGCTGGGGGAGGGTGTGCAAACAGTGTAACACACCCAACAAGCTGCATTTGGGTTGTTTCCCTGCACAATTCGAGGGGGGGGGGGATAGGCTTTAAGTGTTCCCAGAGCTGCAGTGGGTGAGAACCTGAGCTCTGCAGACCTGCCTGGGAGCTGTCAGGTGGCAAGTGCAGCGGTGGTGACAGGAGATGCTGAAGAGGAACAGTGACAGTGATGAGCATTTTCATGAAAGGAAAGACCCACACCCCTTTCATAATGAGAAGAACTCTTCAGTGTAGCCCACACATGTTTCAGAGGCAGCTGCTTTGCCAATTCACAAGCCCAAATGTTCTATCAGTCCACACTTACTGAACAATGCCAGTGGTGGGAATTGAGAGACGGTTACATTTTTGGTTCATAGGCCTTTTGAAAAGTGAGATAAACAACAATCTTTGTGCCCTTGGGAGGGGAGAAAAAAAAAAGTGCAAATTCTGCCAGCAGGTTTGTAACATGAGTGCTTTACATGGTGTATTTTCACAGCTGTCTTATCTGTTTCCTAAAATGAATCAGGGTGGAGCAAACAGTTTAGGAATGTCATGAAAAAAGGATCTGGAGCTTTGCTGTGGGTCATGATAATGATGCCCCCTTGGGATAGTGCATCAGAGCTGGCAGATCCTCCTGGAGATAATGCTTTGAAAATATTCCCACCCCGAATTCAGCAGCTGCTGTGTCTGAGCCCTGGACAGAGGTGTCCTCTTCCCTTTTTGTGGTGGTTTGACGTGGAGCTGATTTTGAACAGGTGGCACTTCTCCATCTCCTGCTGAGATTTGTCGCCGCAGGACGTGGTGGTTTGTGTCACTGTCACTCGTGTCACTGGGAGCCGAGGGACCTCAGGACTCTGTGGACCTCAGTGATGGGTGGATCTTTGGTGAGACCATCAGCTCCTTCTAAACCAACCACTAAATGTCTTTTCCCCCAGTGAGGGTGGTGGGTCAGGGTTCAGTGCCATCCACCAAAACCCAGAGACAGAGGGAAGGAAACACTTGAGTCCTGTCGTGTCAAGTTATTGTGCCAGGGCCCCTCTTCAGTGTTCAGGTAACAAAAGAACTGCTCAGCCAAATTATGGCACCTTGGATGTTGGTGTAGGTCAGCAATAAACCGACATCCAGAGCGCTTTGCCGTTCAGGTGGCTCAGGGATGTGCTCTGCTGGAACAGGACCTGACGTGCTCCCGCTCGGGGTTAATGCAATACTCGAGCAGCTTCACTAAATACCATTTATTCCATCACCACTAAGAGGTACAGTGGGTTTGACAGAAACAAATCGAGTGAACCAAAGCTTTTTCCCTTCATAAAAACGGCTATGATTAAACGGTGCTCTTTAAAATACAGGGTCTTATATCAACTTCTCAAACTTCTGACAGATTTACTCTAAGCAGCCTCACTTATTTTGTTGCCTTTTAAAATATTTATTGTTGCTTCAGAACTGGTGGGTTGTTTTTTTTTTTTCTGAAGATTTCCAGAGTTTGATTGTGGAGGTGAGTGATCTTCTCTTCAGAGAATATCCTGAGCTGGAAGGGACCCCCAAGGATCATCCAGTCCAACCCCTGGCCCTGCCCAGGACACCCCAAAAATCCCACCCTGTCCCTGAGTGTTCAAACCCTCCTGGAGCTCTGGCAGCCTTGGGGCTGTGCCCAAACCCTGGGGAGCCTGGGCAGTGCCCAACCACCCTCTGGGGGCAGAACCTTTTCCTCAGATCCAACCTAAACCTCTCCTGACATGGCTCCTGCTGTTCCCTTGGGTCTCCTCTTCCTTACAGGTACCTCAGGTGTCTGAGAAAATTGTTCCAGTGGCCAACCAGCACATGTGCAAAAGAACAGATACGATTTCCATTAGCTTGATAATATTCTGAGTTAAATGTTTGAATGAAATGCTGCTGCTTCAGGTCAGGAATTGCATCTGTTTCCATGGATTTCAACAGGAATCTCGAAGTTGTTGCCCCAGTGCCCCAAATCAGGTCAAACAGACACAGGGTGCCCAGAGAAGCTGTGGCTGCTCCATCCCTGGAAGTGTCCAAGGGCAGGTTGGAGCAATCTGAGACAGTGGAAGGTGTCCCTGCCCATGGCAGCGGGTGGAATGAGGTGGGTTTAAGGTCTTTTCCAACCCAAACCATCCTGTGATTTTATTTTATTTTATTTATGGCAAACACTTCCTGTTCTTGCAGGTCTCCACGGATGGCAGCATCAAAGCCATTACACACAGACTATTCCAATGCTTAACTATCCCTGTAATTAGAAAATTAGTCCTCATTTGCAATTGGAATTGTTCCTGTTCGTTTTGAGCCCTTGTCCTGCTCACTGCAGTCGCAGCAAACAGTTTCTTGCATCTCCTGCTGACCCTACAATGAAGGTTTTTGTCTCCTGGCTAAACTTGTTCCTTCTTTCGAGGAGCAGGACGTGTGGGATCAGCAATAAATAACAAAATATCTTTTTTCCTGGCACTTCAGTCTGGACAGGATTTATTAGGAGCACTAATATCTTCTGATTGGAGGAATTAGAGGGGTAAAGCACATTTTTGGGGTGCACAATGCTTTAACAGCAAATCTGTCTGAACTCTGCACCAGCAGCAAAAGTTTAAAAAAACCCAAACAACCAGCAAAGCTTCTCTGATTTTTCCACCTCTAACAGTTGCCAGTGAGTCTTGTCCTGCCTGTGTCTTGAGACCATCACAGTCCGTATTTAGTGTCCTTCCAGAATCCTGTGACATAAATTACAAAGGATAACGTGCTGGAATTTTAATTACTGGATGCAGACAAACTGGAACTGCAGTTTCCAGCTGCTCCCAGCGTATCTTTATCTTGATCCAGGACTATAAACATCCCGTGTAATCCCAAATCCTTACAGTAGCCACTGCACCCAGGCTATAAATAACTGTGGCAGAGCTGCAGGACGGGGTGTGAAGCTTTTCCTCCCCCAGGGGCTGGTGACCCTCTGGAGTTTGACAGGGATTGCTGGACTCCCACAGCCTGAGCTGAGATGGTCCCAGCACAACTGAAAGGGGAAATACCAAAAGCTGCTCCAGTGAATATATGAATTATGGTATTTTTTTTTAGTTCTGTGACACGAACAAAGCAGAAGGCCCAATTATAAATGTTTTTGTTTGTTGACGGCTGTGGGCTGTTCAGCCTCTGATGGGGCACCCCAGTGTGCCAGAGGAGTGGTATTTGAGATGTAATCTTGGTTACACACATCCAGGAAAAAGTCCTGTAGTGCTTCTCTAGAGAAAAATCATAGAGTGGTTTGAGCTGAAAGGGACTTTAAAGCTCATCGTGTTCCAATCCCCTGCCATGGGCAGGGACACCTCCCACTGTCCCAGGCTGCTCCAACCTGGCCTTGGACACTCCCAGGGATGGGGCAGCCACAGCTTCTCTGGGCACCCTGTGCCAGGGCCTCCCCACCCTCCCAGGGAAGAATTTCATCCCAATATCTAATCCAAATCCACTGACTTTCAGTTTAAAGCCATTTCCCCTTGCCCTATCCCTCCATACACTCGTAAGACAAGGGAGGGTAAAGGCTTTAAACGTGGTGAGGTTGGTATTGTTGGTAAATTATGAGGTGCATAAACGTCCTCTCTTTCAAAACTGCAATTAGAGTTTGACACACAGTGTTCTGCTTTCGAGAACTGGTGTTTTCTGTTAAACAGACACGGGACTGTGACCTGAGCTGTGTGTGTTTGGTTGGTGGATTAAGGACTCTCCGCTGCCTGTTTTGGAAAAGAAAATATGAAAAAGCATCAGGCAGAGCTTGAAAATTTTAGGGTAGGAGAAAACACTGGCTAGAGAGGGGCTGTGATCATCTTACTGCAAAGCAGGGCTGTCAAACTAACCCCCAGCATCCCGTGGAACACAATTTCACAAGATCATTTGTTGCTGAAAATTCCTTGAGGCCAGTGGGCAAACCCTTCCCTGGAAGTCTCTGATCACACAGAATTAAATCCTTCACGAGGCCAGTGATGTCCTGCTCTGACAGACCTCAGGCTCGTGGTTCATCATCTCTTGGCCAACCTCTTTTTTGTCTCCACCTAAAATCGTGGCTTTTTCCTGCCCTCCCACCTGTTGTGGGGGAAGTGGGAATGGCTTTGAGTGATCTGTGGCCTGTGGCACCAGCTCTTTGTTCCTACAGAGCTCTAAACGTGTGTTTTCTCAACATCACAGGGAGTTTTGGGGGGTTGGGATTTGTCTTCTGACAAGACGCAGCTCCACAAGCACAAAAAATTTTGTCTCTCTTGGTTTCTATTATTGAAGGAGCCAGAACGTGGTTATTCATTCTGAGATCCTCAAAATGCAGTTCCTTTCATGCTGCCTGGTCATCTCCTTCCAAAACAGGTGTGTATACAAGAAAATAAACTATTTTTCCTCATCCTCTCCCTTTTTTTTTGCTTCTCTGGAGCTGTTAGCAAGGCCCAGTGTCAGCTGCTGCTCAGCTGAAGGGTAATGCTGGCATTAAAATGCAACGCTGGTGATGGGAGAAGGGTCATAAAGCACACATTTATTTCGCTTCAGACAAACCACAGCCAGTTATCCCCAGCTCAAGGTGCTCTTGCCAGTTCCAAAATTGAAATAAAACAGCCAGCGAAACAGAAATCTCCCTTTCCTTCTGAAAAAAAAAAAGAAGAAAAAAAAATCCCCAAATCTATTTGTAAGTCCCCAGGCTACACAAATAACTCTGCCTTTCATTAGTCACCGAGGGGATGGCAGGCCCTGTGTTCCTCCAAACTGCTGAAGGGTGAAGGAAATTAGTATCTCACATTTACAGGATTACACCGGAATAGTTTCTCCACAGGCAAATATTTCTTAGATAACAAATAATTCTAAGCAGTATTTATTTTTTTATATGGTCACACTTAACAGAGCTCATCTCGGAGACGATCTGGTGGTAGAGATGATTTAAGAGACGGAGTGTTTTTGTAGCTTCCTGGAGGGGTTGTGGCTATTTAAGAGACAACATCTTGTTTATTCCAGCCAAATTTTGCCTCTGCTGTTGTGCAAACTCCGTGGCAGTTTGCAGCACAAACACAAAGAGCTGATTGAGGTTTTACGGGGAGGTTTTGGCTCCCGGGTTCACCCAAGAGCTGTTTGAAGGAGGGTTTGTAACAGGCAGATGTAACAAGGTGTGGATGTGACCAAAAGGGACCTTGGATTGGGTTTCTGATCCAGAGTTGGAATGGTGATCCTGAAACTCTCTCTCACACCTTCCCACCCTGGTGAATCCTGGTGCTGATATTCCTGGAATACCTGCAGTTGTTCTTGTGCACAGCCAGCCCAGGGCTGGTGCTGCATTTCCAAGGAAGTGTGAAGAGCTGGATGCAGGGGCTCAGCATTCCGTGTGTCCCACAGCAAACTCCCTGCGTTCCAGAGGGGTCTGGCTCCCTGCTAAACACAGGGGAGGCTGTCAGCAGTGGAGAACATGATGATTTCTTCTCAGTCCTGTCCCTCAGGGACTTGACCAAGTTCCTTCTTACCTCCTTGGGTTTTTTCCTCGGAATGTCCCAGCTCATCCTGGCACATGGAGCCAATGATGCTCGAGAGTCCCCAGTGCCTCAGGAGATCCTAAAGGCCCCAAACCCCAACAAGGAACACTTGGGAAACCCTTTTCCACACCTTCCCATGTGTTTTGGTCATGGTCAGACAGGGCAAGGTGGGAAACAGGCCCTGAATGATTCTGCTGGAATTCTCACCTGTGACAAACACGAGGTTTAGGCTGGGCACAAATAACTAATTATTTAGACACTGTGGCTCCTCTCTCTCGTGTGGAAACTGGTCTTTTGCTGCTGTCTCATTGCTTTGGACTTCTTTCAGGTTGGACATCGGGATGAATTTCTTCATGGAAAGGGTGATTGGATATTGCAAAGGGCTGCCCAGGGAGGTTTGGAGTCCCTATCCCATCCCTGGAGGTGCCCAAGGAATGACTGGACGTGTCCCTCAGTGCTCCGGGCTGGGGGACAAGGCAGGGATCAGCCACAGGTTGGACTCGATGGTCTTGGAGATCTTTTCCAACCTTAATGATTCTGGGATTCTCAGCTCTGTACTGGAAGCACCAAATCCTCCCTCCCTTTCACAGACCTTTGCTTTGAAATCTGTTTTCATGGGAGTGATATGGATACAGATATAAGCAGTTGACATCAGTTCTGAGAATATTTTTCTTGTAGGTGGAACTATTATTCCTCCTTGCAACCGAACTGTGCACAGTCGGTGATTTGCTATGCTAATAAGTCGCTGAAGGAAGAATGGGAATTATTCTGGCTGTGAGATCCCCCCCAGTAAATGTGGTTTAAAAAGACTAAAGGGCAGCAGAAGATGAGCAATTCCAGAAAGCACTTGTGCTGGAAGTAATGAGAGAAGCAGAAGGCTGCAGCTTTAGAGGAAAATATTCCTGGAAGATTTCCCTGCTGTCATTTGTTGTTTAAGTGCTGGTTGCACTGTCTGCTCTCCTGTGAAGGGAAAACCAGTGACTGCAGTGACAGATGATGGGGTGACATGTCTGCACTCACTCTGATCCAAGCTCAGTGCCACAGACTTGGCATCTGGCTCATCAGTTCTGCAACAAACACACGTAAAACCCAACCCAGTGCTGCTGTTTTTATTGACACTTCCTTCCCAGGTAGGTTTCTTTCTTATACAAGTCATTTTCTTGACTCACAACTGAAGATTACCCTGTTGCTTAATTTATTTGGTGATTAATTTGGCACTGTGGGCAGATGTGATGTAAAGCTCTTAACCATTCCGGGGTGATGGAGACAAGCAATCTGCACCCAGGAGGTTTAATGAGGCAGCCATCCCAAGGGAGTGGAGATACTTTAATTTAATTAAAGGGAACATTTTGTACTGGACGAAAAAGATTATTTTCTTGACTAAGACATAAATATTAGTTTTCTTAAAGGGAAATACCCAGATTAAAAAAAAAAAAACCAACAAACAAATTTATGCTTACCATACAGTTTGTTGTGCAAAAATAATGTTGATTTTTAGTTTGACGTGAGAACCAAATTTCTGTCAGCATTCACGTGGCCAGTTAAGCAATGCTGAGATGCTGACTGGATCGCTGCTTTCAGGATGTATCTTACACTATTTAGGTAATTTAAATAAATATTTATATTATGTTTAACAGGTAATACAACATTTCCTGTGTTCCTTTTGCCCTGGTCTTCAACTGCGTCTGATCCCTGTAGGGGAGGACGAGGAAAATGTTTTGGTTTCCAGGTGTTATTCCCAGAAGTCTCGTTTTGAAAGCAGGAGCAGTGGGAGGCGGTGGGGTGTTGTCACAGCAGAGCTGTGCCCACGTCTGTGGAGGTACCAGGGCCATCACATTCCATCCCCTCACGGTGTGTCAGTGCCCAAACAGCCCCTTTGGCAGCTCTGGCTGAGCGGTACCTGCAGGAACAGGTTCAGTTCTCAGAGGCAGCTCTGACACACCAGCCCAGCCACAGGAGATGACAAAGCCTGGAGCCACCAGAGCTGCCCCTGGGAAGGGTTTCCTGCTCCTTCCTTTGCAGGTCACGCTTCCCACAGCTCAGAGAACCATGGAATTGTTTGGGTTGGAGGGGACCTTGAAGATCATCTCCTTCCAACTCCCCTGACGTGGGAAAGGACATCTTCCACTGTCCAGGTTTGTTCCAAGCCCCGTCCAACCTGGCCTTGGACACTTGGACAGCTTCTCTGGGCAACCTGTGCCAGGGCTTTGCCACACTTATAAGGAACAATTTTTTCCCCTAATACCTATTTGAAACCAACTCTGTCAGTTTTAAGCCATTCCCCTTTGTCCCGCGCGTCCAGGCCCGTGTAAATACTCTCTTAGGAAACACTCCAAGTTCCCTTCAGGTCCTGAAAGGCCACAATCAGGTCCCCAGGCTGATCAATCCCAACTCTCCCAGCAGAGCTTCTCCATCCCTCTGTTTATCCTGGTACCTCCTCCGGACCCGATCCCAGGGCTGGAGCCGCTCTGCAGGAGGGGTCTCACCTGAGCGAGGCAGAACCGCCTCCCTCGGCCGAGCGCAGGGCACGACCCCGGGGTGGGAGCGCACACGGCCGGGACTCATCCAGCCCCTCANGCCCCTGGGAAGGGTTTCCTGCTCCTTCCTTTGCAGGTCACGCTTCCCACAGCTCAGAGAACCATGGAATTGTTTGGGTTGGAGGGGACCTTGAAGATCATCTCCTTCCAACTCCCCTGACGTGGGAAAGGACATCTTCCACTGTCCAGGTTTGTTCCAAGCCCCGTCCAACCTGGCCTTGGACACTTGGACAGCTTCTCTGGGCAACCTGTGCCAGGGCTTTGCCACACTTATAAGGAACAATTTTTTCCCCTAATACCTATTTGAAACCAACTCTGTCAGTTTGAAGCCATTCCCCTTTGTCCCGCGCCTCCAGGCCCGTGTAAATACTCTCTTTCTTAGGAAACACTCCAAGTTCCCTTCAGGTCCTGAAAGGCCACAATCAGGTCCCCAGGCTGATCAATCCCAACTCTCCCAGCAGAGCTGCTCCATCCCTCTGCTTATCCTGGTACCTCCTCCGGACCCGATCCCAGGGCTGGAGCCGCTCTGCAGGAGGGGTCTCACCTGAGCGAGGCAGAACCGCCTCCCTCGGCCGAGCGCAGGGCACGACCCCGGGGCGGGAGCGCACACGGCCGGGACTCATCCAGCCCCTCATCCCGCACCGCCGCCTTCCCGCATCGCGGCGGATCCCGCGGGGCCCCGTCCGCCTCCCTCCCGCAGGAGCTTCCCCCGCTCCCGCCTGTGACCGCGGCGG
>WEKX01004741.1:405711-495586 GCA_013390025.1 Pitta sordida
AGGAGAAGTGATTCCTCTTCCAGAGGGGCACCAGTCTGTGCTGGGGGGCAGGACTGGGAGGGACGTGTTTGCTGTTTGCAGTGTCATCTTCAAAGGTCTTGTGAGCTCTGCCCCTCCCAAAGTCTGGTTGGCATCTCAGTTCCAAAGGGATTTGTTTTCTGGGAGCTCTGACTCCTGGGCATCCCCATTCCCAAGGGATCTGTTTTCTGGGGGCTCTGACTCCTGGGCATCCCCATTCCCAACCCCATTCCCAAGGGATTTGTTTTCTGGGAGCTCTGATTCCTGGACATCCACATTCCCAAGGGATTTGTTTTCTGGGAGTGTCTTTCAAGAAGCTGAAAAATCTTTTTCTGGGATGGCAATCTCCATCTTTTCCCAGCATCCTTGGACATCCTTCCTTCATGAAATGTATTTTTTTGTGCAGACCCTGGGTCTGTGTGTGAGGGGTCAACACACTGCCAGGATATGACAATAATGTTATTTTTTTATTCTCCCTTGCCGTGGGTTACAAGAGCAGGTCTGTAAACACAACTCTTTTTTTGGCTCCTGAGGGTGAAGGAAGATGAGCAAATAAATGATTGGAGGAGAGCTTAATTAGTGAGGCTGAAATCGAGAAAGGGAACAGCAACAAGATGTTTCTGAATTTGAAAATGTGCTTCCTGACCAGATAATTGCGCGCAAATAATTCTGCAGAGAGGCTGGTGGGAAGGGGGAACTTGGTGATAATGCGCCTTGAAAACACATTTTGGTAAAGGACATGTGATAAAGGCTCCCATCTCCTAATTTAGAGGTCAGAGGGAACAAAAGCCGAGGGTTGAGGCTGAGTTGGTTGAGTGATTTAAAAATCCAACAGGATTTTGATCCATTTATACAAATGCCACTCAACATCCTGGACAGAGCAGATCCTGGACTCTTCCAAGGATGGAGCCCATTGAATTCATGTTGTCCTGGCATGGCAACTTGGATTAAAAGTGTCTAAAAGAATTATTTTACTTTTCAAAGAAATGTGAGGCAAGGAATTTTAATATTATATAGTATTTTGTTAGTGTTGGGTGTGTGGAGACAGTGAGTAAGGGTTTATTACTGAGGTAATTAATAAAGTGGATTAGCTGTGAGGAGGTACTTGTGTGTTTAATGGAGATGAAAATTCTCTGATAGTGCAGATGCATTTCTGTTATCTACCAGGCAGAGGCTTGAGACTAAACTGGAATGTGAATCAACATTCTTTTTCCAGTCATAAAGATTCTATAGGTCCCCTTCTGCTCTGAGCAGCGTCTTCTCAGTGGATTTTTAGTGGATTTTCACTGGATTTTCACATCTAGTTATTAACTGGGGATTTGGTAGATCTTCATGACTTTTCCTTCCCAAGTTACTCTGAATTTACCATATTTTTTATGCCTTTCTCTGGTAACTTTGGGCCTCAGTGTTCAGTTGATTGCAAACTTTAATCCAGAATTTTACATGGTTTTCCTTTTTCTGCCGGTTTGATGTACTCACTTTAAAAAAAAAAAAAAATCCGTGTGCATTTCCAGCCGTAATTTATATTCCACAGGAATATAAATGCAAATGGAGCAAGGGCACGTTGAGAGAGGACTGAGCAGCATTTCTTAGCTGGCACTGTGGAATGGAGTAAATTACTCTTCAATATTAGACATTAATCTGTCTAATTGCTGCCTGAGTTTCCTACAGATGTTTCAGAGGGAGCTCATAAAGTGTGCCCTGCCACAAATGTTTTCATACAAACAAATATAATTGAGAGTTGGAGGGAAGGGGTGTTGCTAATAATATTGAAATTCATTCCTTATCTTCCTCTGTTTTAATTACTTCAGGGGTGTGCAGTTATTTTAATTTTGCTTACATGAATGGAGCCAAGTGTTGAGCTTTACTGAGTGCTCAAAGCACGTGGAGTTTGGAGGCAAAAAGAGCCCGGGAAGAATATTTTTCTCTGAACCTGCTGCCAGCTCTTATTTATTAATTGTTGCCATTGAGTCATATAATATTAATTTTGTAGCTGTAGGATTTTAGGTTAGGGATCTAATTCTGTGCCGCCAAATGACCTAGATTTTACACTGGAGTTGTATTGTATTTTTACATATTGATGCATTATTCAAACCTGTGTAATTCTGGGAGTGGTTTATAGTGGTGGCCTGTGAACCAGATCTCCACCAATCTGACGTGAGCAGGAATAATTCAGAAGTTGCATTTCCTGTAGGTTTTGATGCTGTGGTAGAATTGTTGTGGACAAGAATCACTTCTTTTGTAAGAATACATTTTAAATATTAGTATTATATTAAGAATAAATATTATTTTATTAAGAATCACGTAGGCAGGGATAACATCCCTCTCTCCTGCAGAGGTTCCTCTGCCTCCATCCCTGGGATGTTTCATGGAATCCAACTCCAGGGAATCCAAGGAATCCAGTGGGTTCCAACTCCTGCCTCAGTGTGTGCAGAGCTGGGCATTGCTGGGATTCACCAATATTTTAGACTGTGGAAATATTTCATCTTTCCCTTTCAATATGGGCTGAGCTTCAGGAAGCCTCTTTATTCTGGTGCAAGTGGGATGGTCCTTGTTTTCCTTAAGTAGCACAAGGCTGCAGTGGAACCTCTTCTTGTGCCTGTTTTAATGTCTCAAAAGTCCTTTTTGGCCATCAAGTCACTCTTGAGCAGAGTAACCCTTTAACAGGAGGGACCTCAGCTTGACACTGGAGGAGTAATTTTAGGTTCAGCGTTGACTCACTTGGGACTTTATTAATTTTCTTTGTCGCTGTGTGAATCTCCCAAAAGGAGCTGGGAGAGCAGGGGAGGAAATGAACTTCCTATTCCCGGAAAACCAAAGGCAAACACACACTCTCAGCCCTGGAGAATGAGGTCACAGGGAGAAGGAAGGTTTTCCTTTCTGTGACCTCCAGTTATTATAATCTTAACTGCTTGGGCTCTATGGAGGAGAGAAATGATTTCTTAGCTGGCACTTTTCCTGTGTTTTCCTTTATTATTATAATGGTTTCACCTTAAAGGAATTTTGGAGATCTGTATCAGTTGCTGTGGAAGGACATCGGGGTGGCTCAGTGGTTTGGTTAATATAAAATGACTTAACTTATAAATAAACCAAAGCAAGACGTTTTCCTGGGGGTCACTTTGAAACCTTTTCAGTTGTTTTGAGAGACTTTTGAGTCAAATTTTGCTTTGTGCTTGAAGTGAAACGGGATGGGAGAGAGTTACTTTTTTTATTTGGTTTTCTTTGAAAAAAATCAAGTTTCTCACAGCCCCATCAGTGACAGAATTTCATTTCCATGCAGTGAAGTGGTCAGGGCAGTGTGTTGGGAGGTGGGACAGGCACCACCGAGGCTACACCATGTAGTAAGTGAGGAGTATCTTGCTTGTTTTAGGTGTAAAGGAGAGAGTAGAGTTCATGTAGCAGGAGATTAATGGCATTGCTGAGGGTAAGTGAAGGAGCTCAGTGTATCTGAATGTGTCTTGAGGCAGATTTTGAACTTAATTGATTTTTCTTTGAAATTTTTAAGTGAAGACCTCCCTTATTTTAATGATAAGAGAGGCTAAAATACCAGTTAGGGGCTGAAATATCAGTTATAATTACCTGAACTCTCAACATTTCATTGCTTTAACTTGTTCTCATACAGCCTTGAAAATGGGGAGTTTGTTGAATTCTGCATTAGGACAGTTGGTTCTGTGCATGGGATTTTGGATAGGTAAGAGAGGTTTTGACTCCTTAGAGTCAAGTTCTAGAAGAAATGAATTTGGATTTATCACAGAATATCCTGAGTTGGGAGGGACCCACAAGGATCATCGAGTCCAACTCTTAAACGGCACCACTGCTTCCTTGATGAGAATTGAACCCTCAGTCTCCTGTGTGAGAGACAGGAACACTCACCACTGGACTAAAGTGGATTTTCAGTCAGTTTCTTCTGGAGAAATGGAAAATTTCCCCAGCAAATGCCAACTGTTCATCTGGCCTGTGGGTTTAGGAAGATGGAGTTGTGGTACCTCCACATTTGCGTGTTGCCTCAGCCTGGCTGGTCACCCTTGTGCTCTGCAGAGAAATCCAGGAGGAGTCGGCATTGCCCTGGGAATTCCTGCCCTCTGAACCACATCAAGCTCTGCTGGAGGGGCCAGGAAATCCCAGAGGAGACAATCCAGTTGACGTGATCCAGTTGACATCATCCACTCGGATTTTCAGCAGCTCCATCCAGAGTTTTTCACCGAAGACATTTCAGAAATCTGAGCGGGCACAGCATGAGAGAGTCCTGTCATGGAGAGTAATGGGCTGGGAGGGAAATGAGGAGAGAAATAAATGCTCAGCTGTCGTGGCAGAGGTATGTCACCTGGAGAACTTGGCTCTGGGCCCTGTAGGATCCTCCTAATTAATGGGCTCGGACACGGGGAAGGCTGGAGGTGATATGGTAAAACCAAGGGATGGCTCAAGAGTTGCAGAAGGGCCTTAAGGCTTTAATTACTGATTAATAACAGCGAATAAAATGCAACACAGACAAATGTAAGTGCTGCCTGAGCTGGAAAAATGAATCCAAGTTACAGAAAATTATGATTCCTGACTGACTGTTACAGCTCAGTAGAGAATCTTGGGATTAGGACTAGGAGAGCCATGGAAACATCAGCTCAGAGCTTGGCAGCTTTAAAACCAAACCAAAGCAAAGCAATCTCAGTGAGAAATGTTGGGGATTAATGGGAAAGAAATGGCGAATAACTCAAAGCATTGAGGAGATCTGTGGAATGGCCACGGCCTGAAGACTCCGAGGTTCGGTTGGATCGTTTTCCAGGGGATATTTTAGAGCTGGGGAAGACTTGGAGCAGGGCAAGGGTGAGCAGAGATGTGGAATGGCTTAACCAGGAGAGGAGGGATGGAGTACAAAGGAGTAGGGGAACGAGGTGGGTTTTCAAACCAGAGTAAGCAAAGTGGAAATTTGAAGTGCAATATGAGCCCATACAATGTGTACGTCGCAGAATGTTGCAATACACCCGTTAAATCACTGCTGAAAATAAGGTGGTGCCACTTCTCTTGGTTTTTTTTTAGTATCTGTGTCCATCTTCTTGCCTGGCCTCCATTCCTGAGAGGTGTCCCTGGGCTGGGGTGCTGCGTCACTCATGGGTTAAGGAGAGATTTGCTCATGAATCTTGTGCTCTGTAAAGGTTAACGTGTTAAATGAGCATTTCACCCAGCTGGGCAGTGAGGATTGTGGATATTGCTGCAATAACAAGGGCCCAAAACCCACCAGCAGCCTCCTTCCTCCTTCGCCTTCCTCGTGTGTGTTTATACAACATAAAAGCTCTCTGTGGTAGCTGAGGAAATATGCCTTTTTTTGGACTTGTGTTAAGACTGTTCTGAAGTGGTTTCTGCAGTATTGTTTGCATTATTTTGCTTTAAAAGCAGTAAACTTTGGAAAATGTGATACCCATACTCGATTTAGATTGAAGATAATCCAGTCTGGCTACAACACTGAACATTTTGAACTATTTTTCGTGTTTCAGACTCATTCTTGTAACAGAAAAAAAAGCCTTCCTGCTATGGCTGGTGATACAGCTGAGCAATTGCTGTATTTGCTGTACCACATCTCGATGGCAGAAATGTTTTCCTGCAGAACTTGCCTCAGGCAATTTTGAGGCCATTGTTTCTTAACAGTCATTGTTCCAGAGAGTAATAAAGGTGAATCAGAGATTTTTGGCTTTGTGAGCTGGAGCTGAGGGTGGGAATGTGCTGCTTTTTAAGGCCAAAGACCAAAGTGGGAATGGAACCCAAAGGAGGTTCCTCAAGCCCTGGATTCTCCCAGCTCTGGAGAGTTTGGATGGAAGGGGGTTGTATGGATGTGTTTGGATGTAGGGTGGAATTACTGCTGTGGAATTCTGCTCTACAAAGAGAATTTTGCACTCCTGGTAACGCTGGGCTGATCTTCCTTCTGGGGTTTGAGTAATGCAGGAGTAATGTTTGAGTAATGCAGGAGTTAGTGATGGTGCCACAGGAGGAGATGTAAGTGAGGGTAAGATTTGGGTCTCCCTGCTCTCACCACCAAATTTTCCTGGTGGCTTCAGAGAGAAAACAAGTGGGTTATTCCTCGACTGCTCTTCTCAGTTAACTCTTCGGATACCGAAGCTTTCAGAAGAAAAGCAAACCAGTTATTTTTGCTGTTTCTTCTCGGTTGTGCACACTCTTCAATGCCAAGGATTTTCACTTGGAATGGGTAGGATTTGGGGTTTGCCTCAATGGATGTTGACATAAATGATTGTTGATTCTACAAATGTCGGGATAAACACACATCCTGTCTCTCTCCATCTCTGGGAGGCATTTAGATTCCCTCAGTATGACAGGCTATAGGTAATAGTTAAAAAACTCAAATTGTTTTTATAGTTGTGCAACTTTATGAAGAAATCTCACCCTTCACTGGCAGAGTTTTATTCAAGTTAAATGGGGGAAGGTGTGAATGCTTTGTCTAAACCCCCAAAGCAGTGCCGCAGTAGCAGCTCTGCTGTGTTACCTTGAACTTGAATGCACAGTCTGACGTTCCCTTCACTCTGTCTGTGAGTCATGGACAGAGCATTTCCTTTCCCAGCAAGGGAGACAACAGTGTCCCCAAGCATCCTGGGACTAGAGGGACTCAGAGAAGCTCCAGCCCTGCAGCATCACCACCACCCACCTTCACATGTGTGGAGCAGAGTGAAGGGACCAAGCAGAGGAGGAGGCAGGAGGGGTGTGGGATAACCCTGGAAAGAGCAAAGCAAGTTGCAGGTCAGGTTTTCCAGATGCTGCTGGACCAGCCTGAAGTGACTGGAACATCCCAGAGCCAAAGGCAACACCTCCCGAGGCCAAAGTGTTTTGGTTTTACAATTGGGGTTAGTGAAGAGGACACTTGGCATTCTCAGCCAGCTTCTCCAGCCCTGCTGCTGTGGTTTTCAGGAGTCACATTCACACTGATTAAATGTGGGGTTTGGGAAGAGCTCAGCTCACTTGGGTTCTCTCTCTCTATGAATATTTTCTGCCTGCTGCTGTTTATTTCCTCACGGCCCAAGTTCTTTAGAGACCTGTTAACGCTTGGCTTTAACATCAGCTGATTTCTCCAGTTAAAAAAAGCTTTACTGGACTTCCAGTTTTTCTTGCATCGAGCAAAGGGACCCGCAGCTCTTCTGGGAGTCTCCATTTCAGGGTGGAACCAGAACCCCCTGAGGGTTTTTAGGCTGAGGGAGCTCCTGTGGACAGCCCTGGCTGCTTTTGATGTGCTGTAATTTCAAGTGTGTTCATACAATGGCTTCATTTATAACTTGTACTTTAAACACATTGTCTGGAGTAGTCAGGCCTGTATTAAATATCACTTCCATACATCATAAAAGATAAAAGGTGTGTAAATAAGCCCTTTCCTTCAAGTGCTTATTCATCTGTGTGTTGCCTTGTTGGAAGGTTTGAAGAAGTGGAATCTCCTCTTCTGCCAAGTCCCAAGTTTTCCTGCAAGGAATGGTTTGCCAGCTATGAAATCAATGAAAGTCAAGTGAAACAACTTAAACCCTCTTTCCTTTGCCGTGTTTCACTCGAAGATCTGCTCTGTAAAGTTAACACACTGTTAACTACACAAAAAATGCTGCTCTTTTTATTCTAAGTGTGGGTTGACAGATGAAAAATCCTTTTTCTTTTTGTCTTTCTTCTTTTGTTTTAGCCCAAAGCCCGAGTTGTTTGTGTGTGTTAATCCTCAGTGTTACTGATTTTTCTGAGTGCAAGAAATGTTAAAGTCAGAACTGGGACTACACAACGTTTGATTGACTTTTTATTGGGACATGTACTTCGAGAAAACTGTCAGGAGGATGATACTTTTGTTTCACTCAACTGTAGATCATTTTATCCTCTGGCAATATAAACCCAAATTAATTCAAATAAGGTCTTCAAGCTACTTGTAATAGTTAAAAAAACCTCAAGGCCCCTCTCTTACCCTCTCTGTCCTTTTAAAAATTCCTTTCTTCCCTCCCATCCCGTTTCATTTTTCCAGTTTCTTCCCCATCTGCACTTGCTTCTCGCTCGTGGTCATTGTTTTCATCTCCCCATATTTCCCCAGGCTGGGAGGAGGAGGAATTGGCTTTGAGGAGTTGAGTTCTGGTTGTTGCAGACAGGTTTGTGTTCAGAGTAATTAAACATGAGCTGGTAATTAAGAGTGTGAAGACATGAGAGAGAGAGAGAGAGAGGGGAGGGCTGTTTCCAGCCCTGCCCCACAGCACTGAGGACAAGGGCGTGAAGAGATGAGTTTATATAAATACAGATAAATATTATTAAGATGCTGAAAAATGAGATCCTCCATTAATAGTTTGGAACTATTTGTTGTGTAGAAAATAGTCGTAATTTTCATATTAAACCAGAGGGGATGAGTTAAGAGCAGAATGGGAATGTCATCTGGATTTACCACACGTCTTGTCTTTTATTTTTTTTAAGGCATATGGAGCAAGCAAAAAAATCTTAAAGCATGGTCATTCTTCTGGGTTTTTTTTTCCATAATTCCATTGATATCTGGATGCTTTCCCACAGTTATTCAGAGTGGTGATCATGAAAGAAACTGTTGCCAACTTAGAATATGGTAGAGTGAGTTCTTGCTTAATACTGTTGAAAATCAGCCAAGACATGTCTAATTCTGGGCTGGAGCCTCGTGTTGTACGGTTTTATTTGTGGGATTTTTGATTTATCAATGGTCTGTGTAATGAACTGTGTAAGTACAGTCATTATATGGGGTAACATATGATTCGTATCTTGCTTTTAATTAGAGAATAAGAGGTTGAGAAGGCAAAGTCTGTATCAAGATGGAAAGATGAGACTTGTTTTCCAGATTAGTCTTTAGTAAAATTAGGTCAGTCATATTTACATGGTTGTAATTTAAGGAATATTGCCATTTTCCTGGTCTTGGATTTATGTGACAAATACCATTAAAACACACGTGTGTTACTTTTTGAGTTGATGGAAGTTAGAGCTGGAATCAAGACTAGTTTTTGTCAGTCTGTATTTGGTTTCCAACATCTCTGTATGTGCAAAGAATTTCAACTGTGATTTGATTTCAGAATACCATCCAAGCTTCCTCCATTTATCAGATGAAGACCAGCTGGTGCCTCTGACAGCCAAAACTGGAGAAATAACCTCGTTTAAAGATGGAAATCCCTATTCATGGGACCATTTCAGAGGCTTTGCTTTCCAGCAGGACTGGCTGAGCGGCATGTTCTGCTCATTGGGGTGGTTTTGGTTTTCCAGGACAGATGGTCACGGTGTTTAATGGTTGTGTATTAATGTTCTGTTGATAAAAGTCTGAGGAAGTTGTTAATTTCTCTGGGAAAATATAATTAAACTGCTGAGATCTGGGTACATGTGACCTGTGCTACGTTTGGGCCAGAGGCTTCCAACTCAATTAGCTTTGCAGAATTGCTGTGAATTTTTACCTGAATTTTTACCTGCTTTGCTTGGAATGTGAGGGGGTGAAAAGTTCTTTTGTTTCCTCTCTCTGATAAATAGAAAACGAGTCTTATTTCAGTCTCTTGGAAGTTTCTCAGTGGTGATGTTCAGTATTTTCAGATACAGGATGGGTGGTTGAATATTTTCACATATAGGATGGGTGGTTGAATATTTTCAAGTAGAGGAGGAATGATTTAATAATTCCAAATACAGGAGAAATGGTTCAATAATTCCAGAAAGACTGAACGGCTCAGCTTGAGAGATCTCGACAGACTTGTTGCTGTGAAATCAAATGTTCTGGTTTCGTTTCAGACCACCCCCCCTTTCCAGCCCTCATCAAGTTACTACGGGTGGAAGCTTTTCTGGTTTTATTTCTTGACTCCTTAAGCTTTAAGTCTTTTTTTCTGTCATGGTTTTCAGCTTGACTGGAAATCCTGCAGCTGGAGCCTGTGCTGCTCTACCTGACTGTACTAATTCGTGTCATAGGCAGTTCTCTTCTGGGTTAGAGTGACTGAAAGGTGCTGAAAGCGTTGAAAATATTGACTTTTTTTTTTCCCCATAAGCCATTCTTACCCGTTTCAATTATTTCTGTGTTAATTAGGAGCTCTGCTTTTGGGTGGCCACTCAACTGGCTTGGATTTTAATGCCTTTTTTTGGTGCATTCGTGCACTGGGATATTTAGAAACTGAGTTTAACTTGTCAACTACATCCTCATGTATTTTAACAGAATATAAGAAAACCCATTTTAAAGAAATATTTGAGGTAGATGTGATGTTGGAGGGATGGTGGATGTGTGGGAGTTTTGTTGTTTTTTTACACTTTGTTCTTAACTCTTCTGCAGAAGAATTCAGTAGTTATTGGCTACACAGGAATAAAAGCAAGGAATTATTTGGGACCTCAGACCTGTTTTGGTTCTGAGCTGCTTAACTATCTCCTCTCCTAAGTGTGTTAAACCTTCATTCTTGTATTTCCTAAGTGTTTTCTGACTTTTTACTGGCATTTCTTTGTTTTCTTCTGGAAATCACAGAAATCACATGGTGGCTTCAGTCACAAATGGTCTGAATGGGGGTAAAGGTCCCAAACACAGAGAATTATCAAAAACTACACAGGGAATTACTAAAAATTATTTTAAGTGGGTGATTTCTGTTCTAGAGATGGATGTGAATGAAGTGATGGACTCAGAGTAACCATGGGATAGGAAATTCAGAGTTGAATTGGTGGGATAGGAAATTCAGAGTTGAATTGCTGTTTCTCTGGGCTGAGAATTGTTCAGAAGAGAAGGACTCAGCAGTGGATGGCTGCAGAGTGAGCCAAGGGATCCTTGGGTGAGGTTTTTTTCCAGCTGTTCTGTATCACAGAAGGGCCTTGAGATTCTCACCGGGGTTTGTTTCTCTTTCTGTTGTCCCTGACATAAAATTCTCTTGGAAGAAAGCATTCCTTGTATAATTATTATTTTATGTTTTTTATTGTGGAACTCAGGAATATTCCTATTCCTGCATTCCTGGGTCATGTTCTACATTTGCAAGCCTGGATGGCCATCAGAGCCGTTTGCTGGTGGTTCCTAGTTGGGTTTTATGGGCAAAATTCCCGGTTGGCAGCACTTGGGCAGAGGCAGGAGGAGGGTAGAGCCTGAGGAAGTGAGGCAGTGGGCAGGACAGTGCCAGGCAGGGATTGTTTGTGCCAGGATTCCCCAACTCCCACCTTGTGTGGGGAGGAAACCAGTCGCTTACTGGTTTGGAAGGTGAGAATTAAGATATAGGACTGTTCCCTTCTCCCTGGGGACTCCAAGAGTACCTGGAAAAATAATACTGACATAAGAAAAAGGAGTAATCTTATTGTCTTAAAGACACAAATATAGTATTATGACTTTTAGTCAGAGGTTTTAACGCACAAAATTTAAAGTGTCTGCACAACCCCTGAATGTTCCTGCTGATTTGAACACACCAGTTGTGATTTATGTGTTTAATCAAGAGGGAATAATTCCAAAATTGATCCCCCCCTGCCCCCAACACGGTTTGCATATTAATCTAAATGCATTTGTTGTGATACAACATGTCAGAGTTTATAACTTCCCTCCAGTTCAATAGCGGCATTTACAAATATAATTAGAGGGTTAAAGGCATTTAAAGAATAAAAGCACTTTAATGACGTTGAAGCTTTTATTGACAGCCCGTTAATGCCTGCTGCATTCACCGAAAGATTTCTAATGTAATCCTGGGAGCAGATGAAAGCTCTGCTGTTCCAGAGCTCGCTGCAGATTCATCACATCGTGCGATGCAGATGGGCAGCTCCGAGCTCCCCCAGCACAGCCCAGTCCTGCTCTTTGTCTTCCAGGCTCTCACGCTAAGAGCAGGATTAAGAAGATAGATGGCAGCAAACAGGAACGTTTTTTAAGGAGTTTTTTTTCAGTTATTTCGCAAATGTTTTTCGGTTTTCTGCAAATTGTCATGTTGCTACTTTTTGGAAGGAAAAATTTCTCTAACTCGCCTGAGGAGTTTGCAAGTACCTAATTTGTGACCAGTTAAAAGAATTGTGGAGAAAGCTGAGTAGATGTTTTAAGATCCTTTTTTCTTTTGTCTGTTAGGATCTAAGAAATACAAGGTTTTTTAGAGTCATAGAATCCCAGGACTCTTTTGAGTTGAAAGGGATGTTAAAACCCATCCAGTCCCACTGGTCCCATGACAGGAACACCTTCCACTATCCCAGACTGCTCCTCCAACCTGGCCTTGAGGACTTTGAGGGATGGGGCAGCCACAGCTTCTCTGGGCAACCTGTGCCAGGGCCTCCCCACCCTCCCACGGAAGAGTTTTTTCCTAATGTCCAACCTCAACTTCCTCTTCCAGTTTGAAGCCATTCCCCCTTGTCCTGTCACTCCAGGCCCTGCTGAAAAGTCACTCCAGGAGTTTACTTGGGGTGAAGTAAAGCCTCATAAAAATCCTCCTTAATCTGAACAAATTTGGGTTTATCTTCCATGTTAAGACAAGTCCCACACGTGTGGTTGGACACCCTGAAATTTGTCGCCGGGTCTTCCTGACCAGTGACTTTCTGCAGAAGGTGAATGCTGGGGCAGTCACACAGGGTTACAGTGTTGATAAGGTTGGAAAAGACCTTGAAGATCATCAAGTCCAACCTATAATCCAACTAAAACCCAACATCTCTAACATTTATATCCTGGCCCTCAACAATTCATCCAGTCTGCCCTTAAACACCTCCAGGGACGGCGACTCAACCACCATGGAGGGCAGCACATTCCAATACTGGATCACTCTGTCAGTGGAAAACTTTTTCCTAATGTCAAGTCTAAACCTCCATTGTTGGAGCTTAAGACCATGAGCTCTTGTTCTATGTCCAATGGCCAGAGAGAAAAGACTCTCTCAGACCCTGCCTGTCTTCAGCCCCCTTTTAGATAATTACAGACAGAGATAAGGTCACCCCTCAGCCTCCTCTTCTCCAGGCTAAACAGCCCCAACTCCCTCAGCCTCTCCTCACAGGGTTTGTCCTCCAGCCCCTTGACCATCCTTGTTGCCCTTCTCTGAACTCATTCCAGCACCTCAACATCTTCCTTAAATTGAGGGGCCCAGAACTGGACACGATACTCAAGATGTGACCTGACCAGTGCCGAGTACAGGGGAAGGATGGTTTGGGGCACAACCAGGAGTTTGCAGGAGCTGGGAAGGGAATTGAAGAAGGAACAATTAAAGAATTGACCTGTGTTTCCATGTTCCTTTTTCTGCCTGTCCAGCCATGATCCCAGGGACTGGCCCTGCTGCTCGCTGCTCCTTCAGTTATTTTTTTTTTTTCCACAGAAGTGAAAAGTTGCAAAGCAACTGGGAGGTAATTGGCAGCCCTGAGAAATGAGATAGGATCACTTCATGAATTTATGGAATGTCTTACAGTTTATACAAAATTATTCATGTAAGACCATCCGAGAAGTTGCAGTTGCGGTTCTGGGAGCTCCGTGAATCCCAAGCAAAGCTGTCAATTACTTCCCAGTATCTTCTTGCAGTAGAATTAAAAAAACCCAACTAAAGTGGCTGAACATTTATTCTAGTTTGCTTTAAACATGCAGATTTTAAGGTGGCCTCAATTTTACTTGGATTTTTTTTTTTTTGGCTTGTTTGGTTGATGACAAATGAGATGTGCCCGTTTTTCCTTCTCCTTGCTGCTTCTCAAATGAGATTTGTTAAAAAATAGATTGGTGGAGGCTGTAACGCAAATAAAATGCAGCCTGGGAATAAAAGAGCTGCTCTGGCCTTTTTCAATAAGTGGCAGAAATACATTTTTCTTGCCTTTTTGTTGATGAACTTGTTCTGAGCATGTGATGACAGAGCAAAGGGCCAAGTACTGAGTCCTTGATTTAGTGCTGGGTCCCTCCTGGGAGTTGTGTTTATGTAAGGATTGAGTTTTTTAAAAAAAAACCCCACCACTGTGAGGAGATTTTTGGTTTTTAGCAGGAGAACTTGTTGGGACGAAGGGAAATATTTGGAATTAACGTGCTGGTTGTTAAATAGTGTATTACAGTATGTGATGTGTGTCAGAGGGAAATTTATATGCTTTTCGTCTCCCTGTTGAAAAGTGATGAGAGGGAAGAGGCGACCGAGTGAAATTAGTATTGATTTAAAAGATTTAAAAGCAGGAATATTCAGTTTTTTAAAATTGGGGGATAAAGAGCTGCCTGATAATTCCACAGTGATGCTCTGGGACAGTTGTGACTTTATTCCTGGGATGGGTTTGTTGTAGTTCCATGTGTCGTGTCAAGGCTGTGGGACACAGGGGGACTGAGAAGATGTTCCTAAATCTTGCTGGGTTTTTTGTGTCTTTCAGGATTTGCAGTGAATGGAGGAGGACACTTTTCACTAGAGATTTAATTCGTCTAAAGATATCAAGGTAGGAGAATTTTTGCTCTCTGGAGTCCCAGGTTTCTTTGCAGGAGTTACTTAATTGTTTCAATGGAATTGTGGTTGTATTGGTTCATTCGTAATCTGTGATCACCTGAAATTGGAACATGGAACAGGGGGATTACCTTCTTACATATTGATTTTACCAATTTTTAACCTGATTTTTTCTGTGTTTAGAGAAAAAAGGGTAAGAATTTTCACATGTTAGTGTTTGATTGTTCTCTGTCTTTTCCTACTTCAGGTGATCAACAGAAAACTGATGATAATAGAATAAAATTAATTATATAATAATTTAATAATAAAACTGTGTGGGATTTTGTTATTTATTGAGTTCATTCTAACAAGAATAGTCATAATTTTTTGTAAACAAAATGTGTACTAGGAACACTGCATTCTATGTAAATGGACTTTGGTATCTTGAGTTTTCAAGGGTAAAATCTGAAATATGCTGTGTTCTGAGAGACTCTCCAGATTGCCCATGGATTGAACTTGAGTTCCAGGTTGAATATTCTTGAGACCTTGGGCAGGTTTGCAGGACGGGCTTAGAGCAGCCCCTTAATTAGGTCTGTATTTTAAGATGTATTTTCGATTATTTAAAAATGAAGAAAATAAATTTCCTTTAATCTCTCGAAGTAGGGAAGTGCTGTAACAATTCCTGACATTTCCTGCATTGCCCAGCTTTTTGTTTTCATTTTCTCTTGTACCGATGTGTGTTCAAAAGTCACTTCAGCTCGATGGGAACCTCAAACAGAAGGTGCAGAGTGGAGCTGGGGTGGGTTTGAGCGATGGATTTTTGGCTGCTTTGTGTCATTGCCAAAAGCTGAATTGCAAAAACCTCGCTGCTCTTCCATCTTGGAATGGTTTTGGGACAGAATCAGGATGGTTGGTCCTGGCAGAGCGAGGGTTGTTGATTCCAAGGTGTTGGAAGTGCCCTGAAGTTGCTTCCAGAGCAGGTTAATAAAAGTCAACTTTGTGCCACGTTTTATTTCAAGCTTCAGTATCTGCTCACATGGTGGGTGATGAAGCTGCCACTAATAATACTGAAACCAAATAATTTGAGCTGTTACGAACAACTCAGAAGACCCTGAAAGCACTGCAGGTGGGGTGATGGGAGTGAGGTGGTGGCATTCCTGACTTCTCTGTGCTCCTCGTTGTTCTCCAAGGCTCTATAATTGACATTGTATGTGGAGAATGGAAACATCCCTCGGGAATTCAGTCTGGATCATTAATCTAGAATTAGAAACTAGGTTATGCAAAATGACAAAAAGCCCTGTTCAAAATTAAGTTTCCTTAATTCCAAGGTCACCAAGTTTTCATGTTGAAGAGAGAACTGGTTCTGACTTCCGACTTTCTCCTGGGGAGTGAGTGCATTCCTTCCGTAGTGTTTCTGATCTCATTTTAAAGGAGAGTCAAATCCCAACACTTAAGTACTGCTGGAGAAATCCTTTTTACCCAGAAGAATGAATTCAAACTTTGACCAAGAATGAAGGTTACCAAGTGTGCTAGTTGGTACTCTGTGGTTGGCAGGGTTATCTGGTGATTGTTGTTTGAGGGTGGTGAGGTTCTCTGAACTCCGAGTGAGTCGTAACCCGTCTGTCAGTGCCATCTCCTAAAACAGTTGTGCTTTTATTCTTCATCCTTCTTAAGGAGAGTCAAATCCCAACTCTTAAGTACTGCTGGAGAAATCCTTTTTGCCCAGAAGAGTAAAGTCAAAATTTGACCAAGAATGAAGTGTGTTAGTTGGTGCTCTGTGGTTGGCAGGGTTATCTGGTGATTGTTGTTTGAGGGTGGTGAGGTTCTCTGAACTCCGAGTGAGTCGTAACCCGTCTGTCAGTGCCATCTCCTAAAACAGTTGTGCTTTTATTCTTCATCCTTCTTAAGGAGAGTCAAATCCCAACTCTTAAGTACTGCTGGAGAAATCCTTTTTGCCCAGAAGAGTAAAGTCAAAATTTGACCAAGAATGAAGTGTGTTAGTTGGTGCTCTGTGGTTGGCAGGGTTATCTGGTGATTGTTGTTTGAGGGTGGTGAGGTTCTCTGAACTCCGAGTGAGTCGTAACCCGTCTGTCAGTGCCATCTCCTAAAACAGTTGTGCTTTTATTCTTCATCCTTCTTACTAAAAGTGTGACTGTTCCAGACAAAAGGGAAAACAATCCCCTGTTAGCAAAGGATGAGGAACTCTGGCCTACACAGAGCTGAGGGATGAAGAGTTGCACCTTTCTGGTGGTGCCCTCCTGCTCCAGCTGCAAACATCTGCATTCTGGCTCTTTGGCTGAGCTCATGGAGGTGTTTAGGAGAAGACTCGATAAGGAGCTCAGTGCCCTGGTCTGGATGGCGGGAGGTTTGGATGGATGGAGTGTGGTGCCCGTGGTTCCAGGGTTGTGGGGCTGATCCCTGGGTGGGCGTTTGCTTGGGAGTTGGACTTGATGATCCTGTGGGTCCCTCCCAACTCAGAATAACCTGTGAACCCTCTGGAAGTGCTTCTTGTCCAAGCACAGCACCAAAATGAGCTCTTGCTCCAACTAAATTGTGTAGGGTTTCATAATAACACGGTGCTTGTCTCCTTCCTCTCAGGCTCTAAGTGGGGAAAAATTACCTCTGAACACGAACGGCACAGACTCTAAATGAACATAAGCACCACAGGCTCATCAGGAAATAGGTTTGGGCACATTCACCTTTGGGCTGTCGTTGGGAATTCCACAAGCAGGGGAATGTTACCTCACAGAATTGCTTTTTAACTGGAGCATTAAGGGCTGCTTGGTTTGATCAGATGAAAACAGAGGTTGAAGCCTCGTGAGGTGGTGTCACATCGGCCGCCTGCACACGTTGTTCCAGTGGGAATGTTGGTGGGTGTTTTGGGGATGTATTTTCCATCAAAGATAGATGGAGAAGCCAAGAAAGAGGGGGTGTGTCAGGGGGACAGGAGAGAACACAAGGGCTCTTGAGTTCCAAGGGTCAGTGCAGGATCTGTAGGAAAGACGCTCCAGAGTTTTCCAGGTATTTGAGGAAGGGCCAGAGGGGATGGGCAGATTGCCCTTCGTGTCAAGCCCCCAATTATTAGTGTTCAGGCTTTTGTGAAGTCACAAACATCAAACAACTCATTTTTGTTCACATTCAGTTGTTCTAAAGCCTATTAGTTTAGAGAACTTTGTTTAATAAACTCTTAATTGCCTAAAGACCTCTAATTGGTAGGGTTTAGTCCTTTTAATTCCTTTGTTGTTTTCCTATTTCCAAGTAATCCTAGAAGTCCTTGGCATGGTTGCCAGGTCACAACAATGCTGGTTTCATTCCTAAAGTTCCTGGAAATATTTAATCTCTTCAATTCTGCTCCTGTGTGTTTAAGTGCACGGGGACCAAGCTTATAAATACATTTTCCTTCGACTTCAGGGTGGTTGTAACAGATTATTCCCAATGCTGTGGTGAGTCAGAGTGTTGTGAGAGGGGAGAGTTTCATGGATTTGATCATTGTGGGGCTCAAGGAGCTTCTGCCATGGCCTGATGGTTTAGTGACAACGTGTGATGTGCCCAGTCCTCGCCGTCATCGTCATCTCTCAAAACATCCTCCTGAATTTCAGTTTAAAATAAAGAGTTCGGGTGAAACTCTGAATAATTAATTTGAGGAGCATGAGAAGTTTCAGTCTGGGTCTCATCCACAGATTTCTTTGGGTAATACACGTTATATGTGGAGTAAATGCTTGAAAGGCAAACTCTGTTGTGTGTTTTCCTTTCCTTTCTCCATTTCTTTCATCTTGGGATAATTAGCTTTATAAATCTGTCACTTGTATAAAAAACGTCCTTGTTGGCTCTTCCTTCCTGAAGCTTGAAGACTCTTTGAAAGTGGTTCAGTAATTTATGAAAGGTTAGACTTTCTGTTCACAAAATGTTAATTTAGGCTTTACATGTTGTTAAATCCTGAAAACTAATACTCAGAAGGGTTCATTTTTTTGACATCTTAATGTAAGATATCTTAATATAAGATGCATTATGTACACTTAAATTCTGCTGTGGGGAGTTCAACTTCCCTCATGAAAAGAGAGAATCTGGTGCTCCCAGGAACCTTTGAAATATAATATTTTATGAGCAACGAGCTTTTTTTGTTACTTTGCATCACTTTTGTCTTTTTCAAGAAAACACACAAAGAATCACACTTAAAAAAAAAATCTTTATTTCCATCGTTGTTTTTGGGGAATTGAGGGAAGGCTCAGTGAAGGAATGAGGAACCAGTGTTTTTGAATGAAGGAGGTGAATAGAGGAATGAGCAGTGAGAGTTTCATTGAAAAAATATGTTTTAGCAGAAGTTTACTAATATTTCTGCTTGATCACTCTCTGGTTTGGGAATTTTTGACTTGATGGAAGTTCATAAACTTCTGCTGAACATTACAAAGGTCCGGGCAGGAAGTTGTGGTTTAACGTGTGGAGCTCCTGGGATCTCCTGGGCTGGCACAGAGGGTGTCCAATGCTTCACTCTTCAACCACAAATTAATATCCAAAAAGGCAACTGGGAGAGCACTTGAACCAGCTCCAATTCGACAGAATTTCACATCTTTTGTGTGAATTTATCCCTTTCCCTCAGTTGAAGCCCTGCAGTGTCTGTGCTGTGGCTTTGCTGCTGAAATTTGGGAGCATTTCTCAGCTGAAATTCCAATTGGCATCATCTATAAAGAAAAATCTGTGTCTTTTAAGGTGTTTGGAAGACCAAAAATGTTTACAGTGGTTTTATTTCCTTTTTGAAATGTTTGTCCCTCGTAGGTATTTTCACTTCAGAGGTGAGAAAGGAACTGAAAGCTTAAAAGGGGAAATAAAATTCTGAAGAAATGTGCTTTGCACATATGGCTTGTTGCATTCCCTTCCTCCTTTTGTAGTTAGAAACTTAGGGATAAAACACAGGGCTCTAATCTGAGGGATATACATTTAATAACTTGTCATATTAACATGCCCCAAACTTGCCAGCAGTGGCTTTGCACGACTCGTTGGACATCAAACACTCTTTTGTGCAAGAGCTTAGCTTTGCTAATCAGCTTTATATAAAAAAATAATTTCATTTTTAGTGAGGTGGTCAGAGAAGAGGAAAATCCTGAGATCTGGTTGTTTTACTGGTGCTGTAGGGGCAAAAAAAAAAAAAAGTGTTTTGATTTTGTAATTCCGTGACTGACAGACAGTATCTCTGTAAATAGAAGGAAAACCGACTTTGGGGAGCTGTAATAATGTGCAGTGGTTTTTGTAGCCTGTCTACAAACTTTGTCTTAAAATTAAGAAAACAAAGAAATTGGCCTTAGACATCCCAGAGGATTTGATGAGATACCCCAGACTTGTTCAAGCTCCGTGTTCAGTGTTGTCGCAGTTCTGTCTCTACTCTTTTGCCTTTGGGTTTTCCTTCCCTCACCATCATATTTGTACTTCTGCCTTCTCATGCTCCAGAATCTGTTGGTGGTTGTGTGTTTCATTGAAATTTAGATCACTAAACCAACACGTGACAGAGGATCTAGACACAAAGCAGAAGATTCTCGAGCTTTTTTTAGTAGAGGCTTCACAGGGATTGTACTTTTTTATTCACCTGTTTGGAGATTTGGGCTCACACCGTGTCTTATTAAGGTTGGGGAAGTTACAAATGAGGAGAAAAATGACAAATAAAGTGCAGTAGCTCTTGGTTGCCCAAACTGATGACAGTTATCCCGTGGCAGAGGGGGGTGAAGGATCCCATCAGGTTCCTGCAGCTTTTGCTCGTGCTGACACAAGTGCTGGAGAAGGGAATTATCCTGGCCTGGGAGATGCTTTGGGTACATTGGCGGGGTGAAGAAATGCCTGATCCAGCTCCTCCTAATTCCGTTTGCTGGTTAATCCTCCTAATTCCATGAACTAATATGACCAAGAGGATTTTTAATTTAGAGCGCTTCTACTTAAATATTACTTCTGGCTTGATGTTGAGCTAAAAAGAGAAACAGCTGTGACTCAAAGGCACAGAGGGACTTGGCTGTGCATGAAAATGGAAACCAGCAGCTGGCTTTGGTCACCTGTTGGAGCTGCTGCTCTGAGATGTGAAAAACTTGCTCAGTCTTGTAAAACTCCATTTCAGGAGTTGCTGCTCCACCAGAGAATCCCAGAATAGTTTGGGTTGGAGGGGACCTTAGGGCCCATCCAGTGTCACCCCTGCCATGGGCAGGGACACCTCCCACTATCCCAGGTTGCTCCAGGACTTCTCCAAAAGGCCCTTCTGTCTTTCCATCTCCCACTTGGAATGCTTGGAAGGGGACATAACCTTTATTTAGGAGCCCTGGGAATGAGGCTAAACACCAGCTCCTTGTGCTTTGGTGGCAGAAAGGTGCCAGGTGATTCACAGATGCAGAGGAAATACCAGTTCTGCATTTTCTGTTTAATATTCATTCATGCATGAATCCATTCATCACACAGACAGAGCCCAAAATCTGTTTGTGGGATCTGATGAGTGAATGGGAACTTGTGGAAGTCAGGGAAGGGCTTTGGGAGGTGTGTGCTCTGAGCTGCTGCCCTGGAATGCTGGTGTCTCTCAGTAAGTGAATAAATCATATTAAAAGGACTTTCAGTGGCTTTAAAAATACATAGAAAGCCCTTTGAACTGGGCATTACTGTATTAATAGACTTGAAAGCATCAGATAAATGAAGAAACTCAGGATGCCATTTCCTGAGCGTCCTCCAAGAGGAACCTAATACTGTTACAGGGCACAAATTCCGTATTTATTTCTCAGGATGAATGTGTTACCTTGTAACTGGGGAAGCTCCTGTGTACAATAGAAGGCAAATTGTGGTTTATTGTATGTCCTGATCAAAGCCTCTTTATAATCCTTTTGGTCTGCTTTGGAGCTGCTTTTGTTGGAGGTGTTTTGATGCTTTACGTGCTTTAATAAGTGGCTGTTCCCCAGCACAGGCTGTCACTGTGCCTGGTGATCCCAGACACTCTTTTATCTTCAGCACCACTCAGACAACCTTTTTTTCTTGGGGTTTTTTTTTATTATTATTATTCCCTTAGACATACAGAGCAAGGAAAATATAGGGATAATGTTTCTGTTTGATTTTTTTTTTGCATCGCTTACTCCGGGTTTGAGTGACTCGGCTCCTCATGACAATTCATTCAGCTCACAGAGAAATTTTGACAGTGAACCAGGGCTTGGTGTGAGCAGGATTGATTGTCTGAGCCAACAGGAAGGGCAGCAACTCCTCCTGATGGCTTTGGCTTTCACAGTGACGGGAAATTGCGGCAGTTGGCAAAACGCTTCGTCTTCCCCTCGTCAGGGTGGTGATAATTTGATCAAATTATTTGACCAAATAAGTCTGGCCCTGGAAATAGCCTGGAATCTCAGAATGGTGGGGTTGGATGGGGGGATTGATTTCTCTTGTTAGGGATTGTATTGGCAAAGCAGTTGTTCATCATTTGGAGGTTTTATCTTCGCTTTTAGCGCTTGTCCATCACAGTTTCCTGTTGCCCAAATGGGGTTTTTTTGTGGGTTTTTTTGACACGTGTTGTTGTGTTTCCTGCAGTGTTTGGGATACACCAGGTGGAACAGCAGCACCATGTTTCGAAACAGTCTCAAGATGCTTCTTACAGGAGGGAAGTCAAACCGCAAAAACAGGTCCAGTGGTAAGTACTTGTCACCTTCTTGTCACCTCTTTGTCACCTCCTTGTTTGGGGAATGGTGGCACCTCTGGAACCATCCCCTGTGTGTTTGGGGACTTTCTTCTTGTGGATTCAGCTGATGGTCCTGTAGGCTCAAAATATCATATAGTTCATTTTCTTAGTGTGATTTTAATATTTGAAAATGGATGTGTGTTTAAAATGTATGGAAACCATACTGGTTTAATTGGGGAGATAAGATGGAGGGAAAAACATAGAGGAGTGGTAAGAATCCTGCACTAAACAACCAAGGCTCGTGTTTTGGTTATACAAAGTAAGAAAATAATGGGTTTTTTCCTTCTAAAATGTCTGTGATAACTCGTGGCAGTGAAATCTGCTTTATTACAGCTTTAGCTGGTGATAGCAGCAAATTTTTTTAGATTTTTTAAACAGGAAGGAGAGAAAGGACTGGGAAGAGTTGGAATTAAAGGAGGAATTACCCAAATTTAGTCATGATTTCTGTCAGTCTTCTCTTTCCACCATCCCAGGAAAGAAGTTTACAGTCAGCACTGGTTCGTGTTTGATCCGTGCTGGAAATCGGGGGAAGATTGTAATTGTGAAGCAAAACATTACAAAAATATTGATAGGCTTGGGGAAAAAAAAACATTTTTATTTAACTTCGGTAGTTATTTCCAAAAACGGCGTGTTGGCAGGGTAAGAGCTTTTAATTATCTCTTTGATTTTGATTTTTAAAGCCATCTGGCAGCACATTTTAAATATTTTGGGATACAGTGTTTATTTGTGCTGGTGCATCTGTGTCAATAGTGCCTATGGATGTTCCTTGGGAAACCACGAGTGAGGATGTGGAGATGCACTGGTGATAAATTCAGGGGGAAATTGGGCCGTTTTCTCTTGGATGAAACAAGTTAATTTGTATTTCTCACACCGCCAGAATTTGTCCCGCCCCCCACTTTTAGTGTCTGTTGTGTCGGTTGATCCTGAAGACATTTGTCACTTCATCGGGATTTTGTCCTTGGTGTGGAGCTCAAAGCAGGAAAGGCCTTGTTTTAAAGGACTCCCGTAGGAATTCAGGAATTTCTTGTTTTCTGCAGGAGATTTTATTCACTTGACGGTGCAGGAGTGGCTGATCTGAGGGAGGGACCTGTGTGAAAAGGCAGGTCTGGGGAAGCCACACGAGCAGATGGTTCCAGCCTCTTGTGATTTGTGTCACATTTGCAGTTTAAAGCCCAGGAAAGTACAATTCCTCCGAGGATACGTTTTTTTTTGAAAACTACATACACAAACAACCTTCAATTAATTAAATTAACCTTCAATGGTTTCTGTGCAAAGCCCTCTCTTGGTCAGACGTTCTGTTGTCAGACCTTATTTTTCTTCTCTCCCAAGGCAATATTGAGGATTTGATGCTCAGCTCTGCAAATACATGTTTGTTGTTGTGTGAATGACAAATGTCACTTCTGAAATACCCAGGTTTCACGTCTGGGTTTGGGCAAAGCAGAAGAAAGGATGGATTTTCTTATTCATACGTTGAAAAGTAACGCGACAGAATTTAAGAGATGAGGTTTTCTTTAATTTCTAATGATTGCGTTGTGGGTTTAATTTACTGGAATTCTGCCATCTGGGTGGGATACTGAGAGGTTTGGGATTTTTTTTTTTTCATTCAGGTGCATTAAAAAATAAGCTATTTATTGAAACTTTAAGCTTTATTTATCATGGCAATGATTTAGAGTGCTAATTAGAAGCTGGAAGTGAAGCTTTCCTGGTGGTTTTGGTGTGTTCTGCTTTGCCCCATGGTCTCAGAGCTACACCCACCTCTGGGAACCGGGAAAAAACTCAAAAGTCCCGAGTTCTGTGTTGGGAAAATCAGCTGTTGGAGGTTTCAGGGGTGTGTGAAAAGGAGGATTCCCCTGGCATGGGTTGGGTGTGAGGTCTGTGGGTTGGGGGAGAGCCCACCTGGGTGTCTCTGGGTGGAACTGCTCTGTGTGTGTCTCCGTTTCCTGCGCTCCCAGGGTGGGAATAAACCTTTGAAGCAGGTTAAAAGTATTGTGTTCTTTTCCCGAGGAATCCAAGGGAGCACCGAGTGGCCTTTGAAATTCCTCTGCTTCGCCCTGACTTTCATTTGCAGGAGCAGTTCCCAACCAGGGGCAGTGGAGTCAAACTCACGATTGTGAGCCGCTGTGATGTGGTTTGGGTAATTCTCCCTGATTAAAAGAACACTGGTAGCGGTAGCAGTAAAATGCCTTCTCATTATTCCTCCCTCAGAAACTGCTGAGCAACTTCTCTGAGAACTGTGGTTAACATTTATTTCGACTCAGCCGGGGTGGGTCTTCCCCTTTGCTGCTCCATGGTGTTGTGGTTGAGGAACACGCAAAATATTTATAAAAGAAGAATACAATTAAATGCTCCGGAACATACAGTTGCACGCAGTAATGGCAATTAAAGTGAATTAATTTCTACTGCAGCATCAGACTGTGAAATGTGCTGTGGTTGGTTCTGGGTGTCCTTTCAGGGCTCCACTGCTGGGGTTCCCCAGAGCTCAGTCCGTGTGTGTGAGCGCATATTTAATCTCTCGTCCTCCCAAAAATCCTCCCGTGACTCAAGGGCACTAAGGCTGGTTTACAGTAATGCCTCGAGGCCGCATTTTTTGCCTGTAACAGTGTTTTGATTAGGCTGAATTTCCTTCTGACATAAATGGATAATTCCCCAAAGCTGCCAGACAGTGTCTGCAGTGCTGCAATGGGACTGAGTTACACATTCCCCTGCTTCTTCCTGTGCAAATTAATTTCGGGAGATGCAGACAGCTCAAGTTTTCTGACTCAGGGTTATATCCAGAGTTGTATTTATGGAGGATGTGTTTGGCTTAAAGCATAAAAGGGCTGGGCTTTGCTCTCTCCTGTTGTTCCTTCTGGCTGGAAATCCAGCAGGATTATTGTGGCCAGAATCCCAAAGGCCAGGCAGGTGCCTTGACTTTAGAAACACTTGGATGCTGCTGCTTCTTGGAGCTTAATTTGAGGCTTCTCTCCCCATAATTCAACCCTTCCAGGGCAGTTCTGCTTGTTGAATCCAGAGCCTGTAAGATTCGTTGGTTTTATTTGCTTTTCAACTAAAAAGCAAATAAACGTCTCATATTTATCTGCAATTTTCTGGCTGGTTGTAATCATTCCTCGCTCAGGGTGTGTATCCCAGTGGTGCACATCCCATCCAATCCACTCAGGTATTCATTCCAGGATCGTGTTAGGGAACTAAGCCCATGTCATGGATCCAACCACTCCACTTGCTCCGTTTGTCCTTGTTCTCTTCCAAGCAGATGGCCTATTTCCTTCTTCCATTATCACATTCAATTAATACCACTGCAAGGGTTCAGATTCCCTTGAAAACCTGGTAAAATTCAGCTGCGAAACGACACGTTTTTGTTTGGTTTTGTATTCCTCTTCACTTTGTGAGGCCCGAGCCCAGGAATTTGTGCCTTTTATTTCTGGCGGAGGCCGAGAGAGGTTTTAAAGCATTTAAAGCACTCTTATCTTTTTTTTTTCCTTTTACATGTTAAATTTATCTGAGGCATGTAATCCTTAGCCCAAAGGGTCTGCTTTTCTCTCCTACATTAGTTAGGAATTATATCTTGCTTGTTCTTAACTAGAGAATGCACAGTTTTTATCTGGAGCTTCCCTGCCTGTCATTCAGAGTATTTTTGGTGCAGGTTCTTTTTTTTTTTTTTTCCTGGTTCACAGAAGACCCAATTACTTCTCGCTTCCAATGTATTTATAGGACCTTTTGGAACCTGCCACTTTATATTTTAATTCCAGGCCTGAAAGAGCCCCTGTCAAATGCTCTTCTCCTTTGATTCCTGCCTTTGGAAGATAAAAGGCATTTCTGTGAGGGTCTCGTTACTGCTTGGCCAGAACTCCAGGCACTTTTCTCATCTATCTGATCTCTTTTGGAAGTCTTAAGGATAATTTTTGGCCCCCAAAGAGTTGGAGGGTCACAATTGCTTTTTTGATTTTGTTTCTGAAAGAAATTGCTGAGTGATGAGATGCAGCTGGTGGGTCCTATAGATGTTGGGGGACTTAATTTAAAGGAGTTGTTAGAAGTGAGGTATTAAAAAAGAACCAAAACCCTTAAAAGTATTACGGGGCTGAGTAACAAATGTATCCACGTGTTGAAGGTATTCCCTCCAAATCAGAACTCGGACCCTTTTCTTCCACAAAGTTGGCTGCTTTTTCATCAGTCCCTTTTTTAAACAAGTCTGGAGTGTGTTGACAAATCCTCTGACCACAGTGAAGTTTGTCCTTGAGTTTATTAAGCATGAACTGGCTCGTCCTGAAAGTTTGTTTTGCATTTCTGTAATTTAGTGTTTTCCTTCTGAAGAAGGCAGTGGATGGGGAAGATGTTTGTGTGTGTGTGTGTGTGTGCCCAGGCTCATCCTTTGCTCCTTTGTATTCTGATTTATCACCAGAATATGTCTCGTTCATAAACCAAGCTCTCTTCCCAGATAAATACAAGATGCTTTGGCAATAAAGCTGCACTGCTGTCACAGAGGGGAATTTTAGCAGCCGGGATTATTCTGATACCTGTTTATTTCTCCTTGATTCACAAATACTTTTTTCATGATAACACCACAAATACTAACCTTGTAAATAATTCTGATTCGATGGGTTTGTTCAGTCCTTCGCTGTGTTTGTAAATTTTTTACCTGACTTATTCCACATTTATTTTCTTAACTGACCATTCCACTGTTAGCAGCCTGTGTTGGTTTGTGCTCCTGAATGAGGAGTTGGGGCTCAGGCAGGATTTTCCCCCTGGGAGCCACCTGGCCCCTGGATTTGGGGACAAGCAGGAGGGGTCCTCACCCACCCCTGTGTTACCACAACCCTAAAAGTGACTTTATTCCCTAAAACATCACGCAGTGAGTTTTCTTCTCACGTCTTCGTGGCTTTTTCCATCCCCTTGAGGTTTAATTTAAATCGGAGACGGTTATTTAGTGTTTTCCTTGTATTTAATATCAATCCATGCATCCCCAAACAAGTCCTTTTCCCTCAGTCATCCACATTTCCTTTTCCTGTGTGCTGGGTTTTATCCAAGATTTATCTCTAGGTCACTGATTCCTTTCTCAACTTCTTCTGTATCAGCTTTAATCCTTCTCAAACCTTCCCTTCTTCAGCGATTCCCCGGCTCTGATTGCTGAGATGAATTCCCCCAAGTGTCCTGTGAGTGCCGGGGCTGATTCATCCTCCTGCTCCATCCCGGAGCCCCCTCCCCTGTGCTGTCCTCGTGTTCCTCGTGGAGCTTTTAACCTCCAGAGACTTTCCTTGGAGGGCCAAGGAGGCTTTTAAACCGTTCCTTTCCCTTGGCATCCCTTGTGCAGAGCAGGGAATCGATTTGTGGAGTGGAAGGAGTCGGAGGAGGGAGGGTTTGTGGGGGTTTCTCCATCAGAGCTCTGCCCTTGGGCCCCATCGATCTCCTCTCCTCACTCGGAGCTTCCCCGGAGCCTTTCCCAGCGTGTGCTGGATCTGAACTGGCGGGAACTGGGATGCCACTGGTGGAGATTGTGTGGGGAGTGGTTTCCATGGCGTGTTGTGCTGGCAGAAGGCAGGATCTGACCAGAGCTTGTGGAGTTCAAGGGATTGGATATATAAGATTTGGTTCTGTGCAGGAATTACAGAATCCCGGGATGGTTTGGGTTGGAAGGGATTGGAAAGATGGTTGGAAAAGCCCTCAAAGATCATCGAGTCCAAGCTGTGCCTGAGCCCCACCTTGTCCAACCAGCCCGGAGCTCTGAGGGACACGGCCAGTCCTTCCTTGGACACCTCCAGGGATGGGCACTCCAAACCTCCCTGGGCAGCCCCTGCCAAGGCCTGACCACCCTTTCCATGGAGAAATTCCTCCTGATGCCCGACCTGAACCTCCCCGGCACAGCCTGAGGTTGTTCCCTCTCATCCCATCCCTTGTTCCCTGGGAGTAGAACCCGACACCCCAGCTCTCCCCTCTTGTCAGGGACCTAGAGAGAATTCCAGCTCCTCCCTGATCCCTCTTTTCTCCAGGCTGAGCCCCCCCAGCTCCCTCAGCTGCTCCTGCTGCTCCAGCCCCTTCCCAGCTCCATTCCCTGGACATGCTCCATCCCCTCCATGTCCTTCTTGCCCTGAGGGCCCAGAACTGGCCACAGGATTTGTATTTTGGATCCATTTTGTGGCATTGTTCACGTTTACTGACAGGTTTGGGATAAAATACGTGTTTTCATTTTGCTGTGGCTGCACCAGTAGAGGGAGCAGGAGTTTTCCATCGAATGCCGCTGGAATTCCTGTGCTGATGGTGCAAAGGAGATAAAGTCGCATCTTCCCACAGAAATGACCTTGTCTTCTCTTATTTATCATAAAACTAAAGTACTTTCATACACGGCTCAAAAAGAATACACACCCTGCTTTCAAAAGGAAATATAATCAAGGTCAGGGATCTGTTCAGTCAAACTTTTGGGAAAGTGGAAATGTCCTTTCCAGGATGGAAACCTTAAGGATTTGCATGTTGTAATACGCACTTTAAAAACCCAATCAAATTTATTAAGGAAAAAAAAAAAGTTTTATATGAGTGAATCCAGCTATTTCATCAGTAAAATCACTAAAAAGTCCCCAAGTGTCTGATTGACCTTTGGGTTTGGCCCCAGGTCTCATGTAAGGAACTGATTTAGATTCCTTACTTTGAAGCAGTGTTTAAACAAAATGAATAATCTGATCTGTAAAAATGTTTCTTATGTTTCTTATGCAAGGAAATTAAAAGCAATATTTAGACCAATTTTAGGAACAGTGAGTGTCCCTGTCTCTCATGTGGGAGACCAGGGATTGGGTTCCCATCAGGGAGACAGTGGTGCTGTTTATGAGTTGGACTCGATGATCCTTGTGGGTCCCTTCCAACCCAGAATATTCTGTGAACTTAGTATTGAAGGCTTCTAAATAAGTAAATACGTAGTTTTAGAAATATTCAGCACTTGCATGTTGACTTTGCCATTTTGCCTGAGTGTGCTGAATATTTCATGTCTGTTTTCTTGTCGTTACAACTTCACCTCGCACAAAAATAAAGCAACATCATCATGTGCAGGGAAAGGATTAAAAATGGGGGAAACTCCAGGCTAAGTGAATATAGGATCTCAAAATGGTTGGGTTTGGAAGGACCTTGAAGATGATCCCATCCCAATTCCACTATCCCAGGTTGCTCCAGCCTGGCCTTGGACACTTCCAGGGATGGGGCAGCCACAGCTTCTCTGGGAATTCCATCCCAGCCCCTCCCCACCCTCCCAGCCAGGAATTCCTTCCCCTTATCCCACCCCAACCCTCTAGCAGTGGGAAGCCATTCCCTGTGTCCTGAACCTCCAGGACAAAAGTCCTCCTCTCTCCTGATAAATCCCAGGCTTTGTGGTACTGTTCTTTTCCTGTGTTGAAAGTGTAATTCCTGTTTGCAGTGGCTTCTGCCCGGGAGGATTTGGGATGATCCCGTGTCAGTCATGGAAAGCCTTTATTAATTAGGTGGTGTAATTAGGTGGTGAATTTTCACATGGTGGGACTTGGCACGATTTTTAGGATCAGTTTCAAACAATAAATGCCATTTCTGGGTGAACTGGGCAAACTACTCAGTGTATAAAGCCCTGGAACAGGAGCCTGTGACTCGTGGGTCAAATGCATCTCTTGGGAATGAATCCAACTCGTTGCAAAATGTTCTTTCAAGGTGTTTTTTCACAACTTGTAGTTCTAAATTTAGCTTTCTTTCCAGAGTCTGTGCTCCCAAGAGATTTGAGCAAGGCTCGTATTTCAGTGTCTTTTCTCTGATAAACTTGTAGGAGTAGGTTCAGTGACCAAAAGAGAAACATTTAACAGCAACGTGTAAGTTTTTATGCAGTGCAGGAAATGCAAAGAATGTAAAATGGGAACTTTCAGAGGCAGAGCCCTGGTGCTTTTTGTATTTATTGGGGAGGGGGGGAAGGAAGATTGTTTTGGAAAACCTTTGATTATTATAAAATAGTGAGGAAGGAGGAATTACTAACTGCTGTGTGGAAGAGAGGGAGTCTGTATTCCCAGTTCCCGTGTAAAACCTTGGAATGCAAAATAATCCTCCTGCCTCATTTAATTTTGCTTTTAAGCTTCTAGACATGATGATAAAAGTCAAGGTGAGGCTATAACTTGATGGGTGAAGGTATTATTATTACTTGATTAAATTTCATTTTCAATATGTTTGATTTTTGGCAGTTATAAATTCAGGAGCAAAGGGTGTAGGGAAAGATGACTGAGGTGTGATGGCACTTGGGAGAGTTGGAGTTGGTGTTCTGAAGGGAGTGTTGGAATAACTCTGATGGATGAGGCAGCTTTGGGTGAGAGATCCAGGAGCTCTTGGGCTTTGAGGCAAAGTGGGGCCACATCCCAGGCTGGTTTGAGCTTGGAGGGTCTGAAATCCAACGTGGAGGAGCTGCTGTGGTGGTGGAGGAGAAGCATCTGTACCAAAGGTGGTTGGGATGGAATTCGAGGGACTTCTCAGTACTGCTGCTCTTTTATTTTTATTTGTTATTTAATCACAGTTAAACAAACTGTGGTTCCAGAAGTTTTCACAAGAAGGAGGGAATCTTACAGAGCAGGATCTGAGGCTGCCCCTGGTTCTGTGCTCTATGTGCACAACACTTGGATACAAACTTTTGTATTTCAAACACTTCCGCACTTGCTGGAGATGTCCCTGTGTTCCCTCTTGCAGTGTAGTGGGAGAATTCCCCCCAAAATGAAACAAATCTTCTGGCCTTACACTGAGCAGCTCCATTTTCATCCCAGGCTTCTCAACATTATTCATCCTTATTCCTCTCCGTGTGCCTTTACTTAAATCCCACCCGCCCCAGACTGTGAGATTTCTCCACATCACCTTTTTCTCCCCGGTTCCTAAAGATAAATATTATTTATATTCAGCGTGACTCGTCCCTGGGAAGTGTTGGAACAGCTCCTTGCAGTTGTTTGTTACGTTGACAGATGTTGAATCCATCTCTTTGCATCCCAGGGTTCTGTTCCAGGTATGAGTCACAGGTTTATTTCGGAGGGATTTGGGCAGCTGCTGTAAAACCTGCTGCTCTGGGGGTTTTGGTGGATACAAACACCGTCAAACTCGAGTCAGGAAAGGTTCAAATCACCTCCCTGCTCCTGCAGCCTCTTCCCAGACTCTGAATTTTCCCCTGGCTTTGCGAAGGTGGATGTGAAGTGCCTCGTGTTCCCCTTGGTTCACACGAGCCCAGCGTTGATCCGTGAAATCCCTGGTGGTCGTGGTCAGTCTGGAATGCCATCATTCCATCTCTTCTTGGAGCTCCTCTTCCCTTTTCCTTAAGGAAGGGGGAGTGTCTGGTACTTATTAATATTTTTAATGGAGAAATTATCTTTTCCTTGTAAGAGGATTCGTTTTTAAGCTGCTTCTCTTCAGGAGTTTCTCCTCCTCAGCCTGTTCTTCACCAACTTCTCCTCTCGGCACGTCTGTGAGGACTCATTTTTTTTTTTAGGATCAGAAATATTTTTAGATAACTCTGGGATAATTTTGGCCAAAGTTTCCATCTTTAAATGACCTATTTGAGGGAATTGTGGGCATTTTTGCTGCGAGATCTTTCTGGAGTGGAAGGATTTGTGTTTCCTTTTATATAATTTTCTTTCTGAGGTTTTTTAGCATCCAAAAATACCCTCAAGATTTGAACCAGTTGGGGATGTGATTTTCCGCAGTGAGGTTTTCAGGTCTCAGCAGAAGGTGGTTTGTGTCATCTAAACAAGTTGGAAAATCAACTGTGAGGTGAATTCAGAATAATTATGAGCCAACAGCTCCTCTGAGATTGTTCCTACCTTTGATAGATTAAAATGAATGTGAGAAACTGGACCTTTGGTCTGTCCTTGGAGCGAGAAACGAAGATCACGGATTATCTCATGGTTCCAACACACTGATTTAAAAACAGGCATTTAATTTATATTTGTATTTCTTTTTTGCCACCGTTAATCCGTGAATTTAATTGTATCTTGAATACAAATTTGCCTGCTTTTAAATGGTATTAAACCACTTTCCCTGATACCACAAGAATTAACAGTGCATTTAAACGATTTATTCGTCGTGTTGTTCTTGCCTGATTTATATGATTGAGTCATCCACTTAATCTTCTTTTTTAAAGTATTCCTTGAAGTTGTTCCTGTTGAAACACTCATTCTAATCACTGAGGTGCCAACATTGTTTTATTCAAGGGCATAAAAAGCCGTGGAAAATATTCTTGGGGGTGTTTCTGCGTTTTTCATGGCGAAATTCAAGTTCCAAACTGAATTAATTAAGAAATGTTACATTTACAAAAAGGCTGTTTGGTTAAATACAGCCAGCTAGAAAGGCTTCAGGAGAAGAGGAGATGTCGTGAAAATAGAATTTGTTGGGTTATTCTCTGGAGGAGCTCAGGAGGGAGGGCACTGCTTGTTCTGCCCATCCAGGGGCAGGAGCTGCACCTGGAAATCCTTCAGGGAAACCAGGGAGACAAAAATCAAATGAAACCCTGTCATTTACCAAGTGACACTAAAAGAGGCCTTGTTGTAAATAATTCGGGTTTCCAATTAATGAATGAAATAAGATGTATTCCCAAATTATTGTCGAATATCACCAATGCTGGTTTTTACTCCAAATATTTTGTCTTGTCCTGCAATGATCAAAATAAAAAGGAGGAAAGGGTTGGGTTTGATTTCCATCCTCACTCAAGGTGCCTCTGGATAAAAGACTTATTTGATATTAATGGAATCAAAGGTGCCCCTTTTTTCCCCTGTGAAATAAGTGAGATGAATCCTTCCCCACATTAGAAGCAGCTGCTTCTTTCCGGTGACAAAACACCCGATTTGAGATGCTGAAGATACAGATCTGTGTCACTGGTGCCTGAACTTTTCGGGTTCATTCTGCTCCAAAATAACCCAGATGTTGGTTTGTAGAATTTCTGATTTCCTTTATATAACAGGAAAAAACATCCCCACTTGTCTCATGTCTGAAATTCCTGGGCAGGAACGTTGTGGCTCTGGTAGGAGAAGGACTCAAGCTGATAAATTGATTTTATTATGACAGGGTGGGTTTCTTGCTGTGTCATTGCCCAAGTTGCCAACACAGTAGGACCCTCATTCCACTGCAGTAACAAAACCAAACACAAACATGCAGAGGCAAAGAATTGTTTTTTTAATTCTGAGTAGCCTCCTGAGTCCTGGGTTGGGGGTTATTTTGGGGCTTTTTTCCTGACTGAGAAGCTCTACAGGGGATTCACGTAGGATGTGGCACCAGGAGACAATGGACCTTTGCGTTTTGGGGTACATTTCACATCCTAGAATGGTTTGGGCTAGGAGGGACCTTAGAGCCCATCCAGTGCCACCCCCAGCCATGGGCAGGGACACCTCCCACTGTCCCAGGGTGCTCCAGGCTGGCCTTGGACATTCCCAGGGATGGGGCAGCCACAGCTTCTCTGGGAATCTGGGCTGAATTTCATGTGCTCTCGAAGCCCCAGAGTCCATTCCCTGCTCCTGAAGGGGAAAAATACGCCATAAAAATACAGCGGGAAGAAAAGGGAAAAAAAATCCAGCTTTTTGCAAGGTGCTGAGGCCTTTTAGCATCTCATTCCTTGAGTGATGATTCCCTGGGTCCGTGTCACAGCTCCCTCAATAACCCAGACAAATCCATAATTCCTCCTCCACTCAAATGACCTTCCTTGAAGAGAGAGGAACTTGGATGATAAATGGATGGACTTAAGTGTGTTTATGAATTGCCAAAGCCTCTTAAGCCAAATTGCTGGGTTTTTTTCCCTCCATTAATTAGGATGTTTCCATATTGCAGCCGGGGCTGGTTTTACCCCAAGCAGATGGTTCACTCTGTGGGGAGCCTGACAGTGCACAAACACCTCAAGAGCTGCTCCCTGGTGGAAGTTTTACTTAGGAGGAGTTTGCATCTCTCCTTTTTTTTTTTTTTTTTTCCATCATAAAACCTGAAAATCTGCAGCTCACACTTGAAATAATTGAGCAGTTGAGGAGAAGGACTGAAGGAAAAGCACTGATGTGATTTTGGGGGGGTGAGATTTGCTGGTTTGGGTTTGTTACAGGCAGAAAGGGGTTTCCAGTGGTGTTAATTTAAGGAATTTAAATGTAAATTTCAGGACCAGGAAGTTGTGAGGGCTGGAGGGGTGGGAATGTGTTGGCTGTGGTGTGATGGAAGGGGAGAGAAGAGCCTGGAGGGACACAGGGCTGGGGCTGGTGGAGATGTAGGTTGTGGTGCCCACCTGGCACCTGCTCCAGCATCCCCAGTGCCCACCTGGGACCTGGGGCAGCATCCCCAGTGCCCACCTTTCTCCTGGCCCAGCATCCCCAGTGCCCACCTGGCACCTGCCCCAGCATCCCCAGTGCCCACCTGGCTCCTGCCCCAGCATCTCCAGTGCCCACTTGGGACCTGCCAGTGCCCACCTTTCTCCTGGCCCAGCATCCCCAGTGCCCACCTGGCACCTGCCCCAGCATCCCCAGTGCCCCCCTGGCACCTGCCCCAGCATCCCCAGTGCCCACCTGACTCCTGGTGCAGCATCTCCAGTGCCCACCTGGGACCTGCTGCAGCATCTCCAGTGCCCACTTGGCACCTGCCTCAACATCTCCTGCTCTGCTCTCTTGGAAAAGCTCCCAAAGGTGCCAGGAGTTGAGGCAGGAATAACCCCCCTGTAATTCCCAGGTGTGTTTGCAGCCCTGGGGGAGGGAGGAAAGCCAAGGAAAGGTTCAGGTCAGCAGCGCTTGGGGACCTTGTGTTTCCCCCTTTGCCGCAGGAGGCAGTTAGAGGTGTTGGAACACCGTTAAATATTTTAAAAATGTAAATATTTAAGGGTTTTAAGAGCTCTGTGGCCTCTTTTTTTGAGTTTAAAAGTACATGAAAATGGGCTGCCTCTTGTGTTTACCAAGTGCTTTGTGGAAATGCTGATTTCTGTGTAGAATATCTTGAAATAATTTCTTCTGACAGTCACATTTAAGGGTGTTTTTTTTTCTATTTAGCATGAAAAACACTCTGCATGTCTCTCTCCCCTTTATTTCTCTTACTCTTCTCCACCTTCTTGTTTGTTTCTGTGGTTTTGTTTGGATACTAATTCCAGGGAGTGTTAACAGGGGAGTCTCGGCTGAGATGTGGAAAACCCTGGGAAAGAACATTCCATATTTTATTGATAACGCAGTGCACTGGTTGGTTTGGTTTGTGGATCACAAGGCTTTAAATTATTACTGCCTTTTTCAAGTAAAACACAAAAATCTGTCCTTGGGAGGAAGGGATTGGGATGGGGATCATGAGGAGGATGCCAAGGACTTTTTGATTTTATGCTACACAAAAGCAATACCTGCCCAGCCAGAAGGTGGAGGAATTTGTGTTTAAAATGTATTTATTTCAAGAAGGCTCTTCCTTGGGGACTGGTAAACCTTGGATCTGGAGAGGGGAGGGAGGGAGAGCAGAGGAATTAAACTCCTGAGTGTGTGTTGGTTCAGGAACTTGAATAATTGGGGATGTTATTTGTGTCCTTACACTGGTGCTGATTGAGGCTCAGGGAGGACAAGGCTGGTGAGTAGGTGATGTAGGAGAAATGCTTCGGTGCCTTTTTTTAAAGTAACTTTCCCTTCCAAAATCAATGTCTTCCCTTTTGAGAAGCCTCTACTCGGCTCACCTTGTGAGGAGCTGAGCTTTCATCCATTGCAACAGAATCGTCATCACTGAGACTTGGATGATTTGGGCTTAATAACTTGATGGCACCTTTGATTTTTAGACCCTGGTCTGGGTCTGTCTCATCAGAGAACATCCTGAATTGGAAGGAGCTGCAGTGAACACTGAGCCCAACAGATGGTTTTGATCCCTGGAAGTGTCCAAGGCCAGGTTGGAGCAGCCTGGGATGGTGGGAGGTGTCTCTGCCCATGGCAGGGGGTGAAATGAGATGTTTTTTAAGGTCCTTCCCAACCCATTCAATGAGTGCCCAGCTGAAATGGTCCGTTTTGCAAATCCTGCCTTTGTAGACTATATAAATAATGAGTATTTGTACACGTTTTTATCCCTAACCTGGTGACAAATGGCTTTTGATCCTGGTCTGAGGAATCATTTCCTAAAGCAGAACTCGGAAAGGTTGAAGGAATCCCAGGTATTGCCCCTGGGAAGTGCAAACAGGGGATGCTGTGGCATGAAGGCTGAAGTGTTTCCGACTCAACGTGTTTCAAGACAAGAATTGTGGTAAAATATTTTCTCTTTTAAGTTTGTCTTGTGCAACACCGTGGGCACAGAAGTTCTGGAAGTCAGATTGATGGAGACTCTTGTGCTCACTTCTAGTGGAATGTGAACGGTGCAAGTTCTCACGGTGCCTTTGATATTTATCCCTTTTGATGTCAACAGTCCAGGCCGTGGAGAGATTTTAAGTTTGAAATGTTTAATTAATATCGGAGGCTTTAATTTCTCTATTTCAAAACCCTCTCCAGAGCTGTTTGTGTTTGCAGGACAGGCCAGAGCCTGGTAGGAATCGGGTGTGCTGGAATTTTAGGTGGGATGATTTTTTAGGTGTGATTCCCACTGAGTTGGGAGAGCCCCGTGATCTTTAGGGAAGTGAGGTGCAGGTTCTGGTATTTACCACGAAATATTTCCACACAGAATATCAGAACAGAGGTTTTGTCTTTACCATCCCTCTGAAGGGTTGGTTTGCTGCTTTCTGCAGGTCCCATGATCATGTTTAATACGGGCAATATTTTTCTAATTGTAAGTCATAAAATAAAAACAAGAGCTTTTTGAAAGGCTTGTGACATGCAGTAAAAAATCCAACGAGCCAGAAGGACCTCGATGCTTAATTTAAAAACACCATCTATGGATGTCAGTGTAATGCTGGGTAAATACCCAGAATGTTAAATAAGTTTTAAAATGTAGTAATAGAAGCCATTATATAGGATTATTTGCTCTGGGAGATGCTGATTTAGTGGGATGTGAGGCAAGAAACTCAATTTTTATGTTATAATAGCGCCATTGTAAGGATAAATCAAGTATATGTGAGTCCCTTCCAACTCAGGATGTTCTATGATGTCATTGAAAAATAGTTGTTGGATAAATCCCAGAAAACACAGTTCAGATACCCAGACACTGGTTGGAGGTGTTGGATGGTGAAATTTTTCTTTGGTTAGATTCTGTTAGAATAATGCAGAATTTATTAATTTTAGAAGTCACAATTTTCCAGGCGTGAGATTTACCTGAGAGAGAGAGAGGGAGAGAAAAATGGATATTTCTGCTTTCTTTGAAGTCCAAAGACTTTCATAACAGAAATATTTCAGAAAACCAGCTCAGTTACCTTGTCTGGAATGTCTTGAACAGCTCAGGTCAGCAGCCTCTGATATTTATTACTTGATATGAGGTTGACAAGGTGTGGAATTAATGTCTGGAATGGAAAAGGTGGCCCATGATGTCACTGGAATGCGGGGAAATGTCACTGGGTAGTGAAAGGGGCAGTTTGACTTCTGCAGTAAAAGTTCCCTGGGTCAGGGTGTGAGAGTCTGAACTGGTCCCAGCACTCCTGGCAGATGTGTTCAGTGCCAGCTTTGTGCCCTGGGGTCACCAGGGACTGGGAGTGATGCCTTGTCCCACCTCCCTGTGCTTCAGTTCATGTCACGTCCTGGCCCTGAAGGTCCCTGTGAAGATCATCTTCTCTGAGGGTTCTTGGGCTCCAGTTGCAGGTGCGTGAGGGTGTGTCAGAACAGGCACCCGAGGGACAGGAATGCAGGATGAGTCCTTCCTCAGCAGCCCAGCAGTGTCTCAATGATCCAGCTGTTTTCCCACTGGGATACATAAACTGTTCTGATTTCTGGGAGGGGTTTGTGTGGAATCATGTAAGTGTGTAATAGCATATCCTGAGCTGGAAGGGACTCCAAAGATCATCCTTCCACCTCATGGTCCTGCCCAGGACACCCCAACAATCCCACCCTGTCCCTGAGTGTATTCCAAACCCTCCTGGAGCTCTGGCAGCCTTGGGGCTGTGCCCAAACCCTGGGGAGCCTGGGCAGTGCCCAACCACCCTCTGGGGGAAGAACCTTGTCCTGAGATCCAACCTGACCCTGTCCTGGCACAGCTCCAGCCCTTCCCTGGCTCCTGTCACAGTCCCACAGGGCAGAGATGGAGCTGCCCTCCATGGGGGATGTTGGAGACCCCACTGAGGTCTGACCTCAGTCTCCTCCGGCTGAACAAACCAAGAGAAGCCGAGCAGGGGCTCATGGATTTCAGCAGAGCTGCACAAACCCTCCACCCTCCCTCTCAGAAAATACTGCCCAGCAAAACCCTTCACCACTGCAGCTTCTTTTGTGTCAGGTGCTGTTGCTGCAATTTTTGCCTGTTACTGCCTTTGTTGAAAAGTTGTTTTTCTTGATTGAGCTGTAAAAACCGAGGGGCGGCCGAAAGAGCTGCTCTTGTAGCATCCCTGGGAGCTCATCATCTTACTCACAGGTCCCTGTTTGGACAACAGATCCACAAGGATGAGTGTGCAGGCTTTATTTTAAATATTTGAAGAGGAGGAAGGAGAGAAGAGGTGATTAGAAACATTTACACCTTATTCATGAGGTGGGCGTGTGGAACAGCAATCCAGCTGGGAGAAGGTCTGAGGATGGAGGAGAATATAAAGTGGTTTGGAGCAGCAGTGCTTCCTTCTGAAGAGGTGGGAAGGAATAGGGGCAGTTCTCTTGGAATCCCAGACTGGATTGGGTTGGAAAGGACCTTAAAAATCATCTCGTTCCACCCCCTGCCACGGGCAGGGACACCTTCCACCATCCCAGGTTGCTCCAGCCTGGCCTTGGACACTTCCAGGGATGGGGCAGCCACAGCTTCTCTGGGAATCCTGTCCCCACCCTCACGGGGAAGATTTCCTTCCCACTATCCCATCCAACCCTGCCCTCTGGCAGTGGGAGGACATTCCCCCTTTTCCTGTCACTCCAGTCCCTTGTCCAAAGTCTCTTGGAGCCCCTTCAGGCCCTGGAGATCTCATCTCCTTGGATCCATCCCTTCTCCAGGCTCAACACCCCCAGCTCTCCCTGCCCGCCTCGGGCCCAGAAGAACAGTTTATTTTTCAAAGGAACAGACCAAACAAAAATACGTGGAGTTGATAATGACAAAAAACCTAAAACTCAATGAACTCAGTAGGACTTATCCATATTTTATCTGCCCTCCGGCGAACGGCTTCTTGCGTCAGTTGGAATTTTTTCCCCTGTATCTTCAAATCTTGCAGCCGACTCTGTTCCCTGCAGAACATCAGCCATCCTGAATAATAGAAAACACGAAAAGAAGCAGAATTCGGATCCATTCTGTGCCATTCCAGCAGTTCCTAAATCCCTGTACCTGTGGCAGGGCCGGGCCTCCCCTGTGAGGAGAGTTTCCCTCAGCACGGATGATTTATGGTGCTCAATTATTCCTTTTTAAAAGAAATTCCCTGCGAGTAATTCATGTCAGGAAAGCTGGTGTTTGCACCCGTTCCCTTGCACACTCTGGGCAGTATAAATGACATTTTTCTGTGGGTGTGACAGGCCCAGCCCATGAAAACAGTGAATTTGATGTGTTGCCTCCCTGCTTTTGTCACGATTTAAAATTCTCACCTTGTCGAGTAAGATCAAATGTCAAAATTCATTTTTTGGGAAGGGGGAAAATATCCCCTTCATTTGTTGTGAACAATACTTCACTATATGCCAGCAGGTAATTAAGGCAATATACATAGCCCTGATTTAATTAAACATTGTATTTTTATGGAGTGGTATCAATGTGGTAGAGATACAATTTTGGAGGAAGACAATGTAATTTTTATGTCGAATTTGCAACACAAATTCAGTGTCCACAGTCCTTATGCCCAGCACTGAGTTTGTGAATATGCATTTTAAATACTGAACGTGTATTTTAAATAAACCCCCAAATACACAGTATTTTGTGCACATAACTATAGTATTATAGATACAATTATATTTTTCTTGTGAGAGATTCAGCCTAATATCTGGTAGCAACTCCAGGTATTAATTTCTTCATTTTGGATCATCAGGTTGGTAACCTCACAGTTGTCTCTGTAATGGGGCGAAAAGTGATTCCTTGCTGAAAATGGATCTGTTTTGGGGAATTCTTGGAGCTCTTATTAATAAATCCTTATTTACATGTTTTAATTGGAGTTAATTTAAAAGGTCCTGCTCTAGTGAGAACAGTGTTTATGTAGGTCCCGTTGATTTTTTGCCGCATGAAAATGAGCTGCAAATTTGAATATTACTATGAAAAACATTGTATTTAGTTTTCATAAAATCACAAAATGGGTTGGGTTGGAAGGGATTGAAAGATCTTTGATTTATTCCTGTTTCTTTATCGACCTGATCCATAAAAAATAAGTGGGAATGGCAGGTGCTTGAGGAGCTTTGGTGCCTTTGAGGTGCATCTCGTGGCCTGAGCCGTGGTTGGAGGGTTTGCTTTCACTGACAGGGGAAGGTGAGTCACGCAGGTCACTTGCTCTGAGCAGCTTCTCATAAAACAAGTCACAGGAGGAGCAGAATTACGAAGAGTAAAACCCCCAGTGAGCCGATCTAAATTGGGGCTGTGTGAGTGGGAGGGGTTGGAGCTGTGGGGTCCCAGCGTGGGCTGCTCTGGGAGCTCCGGGTTTGAGGTTGAGGACACACAGTTCCAAAGTGCTTCCCTTAAAAGACAAATAAAAATCCAAACCCTTTTAGGTTAAAAAAACCCCAACAAACCAGCATGGGTTTCTAAATTGTGGTGTATGTGACTCGGGAAGAGGGTAAATGGAGATCTGTTCGCATCAAGCTTTTTTTCTTCCTTTTTTTTTGGCAGCCTGAGTGTTTTCACTGTTTACAGACTGAAATGGAGCTCCAGAAAATAATCCAGGGATTGATTTGTTCTTGTTGTACCACCAGGAGTAATAAGGAATCTGTAGATTGAACTGTGCAGCCAGTCAGGATCCCTCTGTCCTTTAATGGAGATGAATAAATATAATTACTGGCCTGCTAATGCCTGATGTCAATTAAGAAGAAAGGATTGAGTGTGGTTGTGTAACATATTGGAGTGTTCTGGGTAACCTAAATAAAAGATGCAGCTATTGCAAAGACTTAATTTTCACTAATTGCTCTGGCAGCTGTGACTTCACAAATGCAAGAAGTGAGGTATAACAATGATGTTCTTCTTATGTAAAACCGGATCATACTAACACTGAATGTCCACAAATTATTGTTTTTCCCCGTTACCTTTTCCCTTCGAACCTCTGAGAACCTGAGCACACACTAGTATTAAGCTGTGAATATAACAGAGGAATCGTGGATCTTCTTAAACCTCAGGGAAGAGATTCTTTGGCCCTTATAAAGCAAAATGAGTCTATTTGAAGTGGGGTTTTACCTGGACTGCCAGGAGTCTGCGTTTTTATTTAAAAGCAATGCAGCACCTGAACCTTATTGGAAATATTCGTCTGCATGCAGAAGAAATCTTTCAATAATTCGTGCTGGATTTGTTGGAAATAGTGCAGTGTGGAAGAGTAAATACAGATGCAAATCTAGAAAAGAAATATTCTTTCAAATTGATTGTGAAAAATTATTCTCTTACCGGCTTTGGTTGCAGTGATTGGTTAGGAATGTGTGAAGTAAAAATAAGAACATTTGTATTCAGGAAGTTTCCGTGCTCATGAGAAGTTGTTCTGAGTGCAGTCAGATTGTTACGAGCACAAAAAGCTCCTGGGGCTTTAGTCCAATGTCGTTCTGAGGACTGACACCCAAGGCAGTGATCCTTCAATGGGGATTCAGGAAAAAGCGTTTGCAGTGATATCACTCCTTGGCCAAAGGTTGGTTCGTGCTTTTGAGTGCAACCTTAAAAAGAGCTTTATATATAAACCGTGCTGGGTGACAACTTTATTTAGCAAGGAGTGGTGCTTTAGTCAGCCGCGTGTTTCCTGCCCAGCCAGGAGGGATGTTGGGATGATCCTTGTGGGTCCCTTCCAACTCAGAATCACAGAATCAGNAAAGAAAAAAAAAAATTATACATTGGTTTTATTTTAGAAACATCCAAAAATAATCTGTGAATCTGTGATGCAGGGAGGGCAGGTGCCTGTGCTGGGATGTGCTGGGCCTGGGTGAGCTCATGGGTGTTATGCAAATCCCTCAACTTGCCACACAACCCAGGGCTGCTGTTGTGTCCGTAAATGTCGCAGTGGGGATTAGGTGTGGGAGGGATTCTCCCTGGAATTGAGCTCTCCCAGGAGAGCACTTGGGCTGTGTCAGTGCAGGGATGCAGCGGGATTACAGGGTGTGTGGCTGGATAAGCAGTTTAGTTCTGGATTGTTTTTTTTTTTTTTCTGGTGATCCTGGGAGAGCGGCAATTGTGGTGTTATTTGGGGCCACATTTACTGGAGATTTTTCCCAGCTTTTTGCTGCCAACATCCACCAAGACCATGAAGGGGGTGGGTTACGTTTGAAAGAGGGAGTGCAAGTTGCTCAAACTACTTCGGTTTTGATTGCTCAGTGCTATTTAACTTCAGGAACACCGTGGAATTCCTGTGGAATAGGAAGGGCTTTATCTGTCAACATCTGTGTTTAAACATCTGTGTAAACAGATTAAAGATGTACATGCTCTGGCAGACTGAGGGAGCACAGGGATAACTCCCCTCTCCCCTCCTCAAAATCCTTTACCAAGTTCAGTTTCCCATTTATCCCGTCCTGATTAAACATCCATTTTTGAGGGAACTGGAGCTGATGCTCTGCCTGCTTTTATTCATGTGCACAGTTGCATTTCTGTGGTGGTTATAGTGGCACTCAAACAATCACTAGTCCTTGAGTTGTTGGCAGTTTCCAGCTCCATTTTTTCACTTTCCTCCTCTTTTTAACTCTGACACATTCCTTGCAGTGCCAGACTCTGTTCTTAACCCCATCCAGGGTGCTGGAGCTGTGGGAGGGCAGCTCAACACCAGCTCCTGCCAGGGCCATGGAGCACCTGGATGCAAAACACCTCCAGAAGCAGCAGATGGATTTGTGGTTCTCAGAAAATGCAGAGTTTTTGTCAGTGGATATTTTGTTTGAAAGGATATTTCAAATGATCTCATGTTAGCCACGGGCTGAGGTCAAGCGAGTCTGTCAGAAAGGATGTGAAGCCTGACATGGATGACGTGGAGTTTTGCTGGGGTTGTGGCTGGATTTGGATGGATTTGATTTTGGTAGAAGTCACAGTTTTCAGAGAGTGCTGGAGGGCGAGGGAAAGTGAGGGGTGTTTGAGCTTCCTCTCAGTGGGAGAGTATAGAGCAGATAATGAGGTTGGAGGCCGTACACAGAGATCAGGAAATCATCTCCTGGACAGCAGTGGGGGCAAAAAGGTCGTGTTTCCAGTTTGATACTGGGCAGAAAAGGGTGATGAAGCGTGTGATTGTGTGTGAGGGACAGGCCTGAGGGGGAGGGAGAAGGTGGGTTTGCTGCAGGGCATGGGTGAGGTCAGTGGGCAGCACTGCAGGTAGGGCTGATGTCAGCATTCCAGAAAGGGCTGGAAAATAGGGAGGATGTGGAAAGCCACGACAGGCCACAGGGTGTAGGGCACGAAATGTCACAGCCTGTATGGTCTGGAGTTCTGGGTGTGAGGTTTCAGAAGGAGGGAGCTCGTTCTCTACAACTACCTGGGTGTCGGTCTCTTCTCTCTGGCTACAAGTGATAGAACAAGAGGACACAGTCTTGAACTGCATCAGGGGAGATTTAGACTCGACATTAGAAGGAACTTTTTCACAGAGAGGGTGATCTCTCAGTGGAATGGGCTGCCCAAGGAGGTGGTGGAGTCGCCGTCCCTAGAGGTGTTTAAGAAAAGGTTGGATGATGGACTTGGTGGCATGACCTGGATATCAGGGTAGTGTGTTATAGGTAGGATGGTGTGTTGGTAGTAGGATGGCAACAGGTTAGGTAACAGGTTTGACTGGATTAGATTGGTAAGAGGGGATAGGTTGGACTTGATGATCTCTAAGGTCTTTTCCAACCTTACTGATTCTGTGATTCTGTAAAGTGTGCTCTGATGGAGACATGGGCACCACGAGATCACTCCATCTCCTGCAGGGATGTAGCACATCCAGCCCCAACTGTTGCATCCATTCCCAACTGGGAATGGGAAATGGTGAGGAAAGGCATCAACAGGGTGAAGAATTGGATGCAAGTAGCTTTTGGTGGCAGAGGGGTGGATAGCTTCAGTCAAACAGAAATAAATGAAATATGAGGCTTCCCCAGGCTGAGGGGCCTCCAGGATTTTAACATGAGTCTTAAAATAAGAGATAAATAGTTCTCAAGTAGAAAGGCAGCACAGTGTATCTATATATACATATCCATGGGTATATTTATCTGTAAATTATCACTCAGTGGCCCATTAGGAGAATGCCTGGCCTGACCTGATGTGCTGGTTGTGTTTGCTGGCTCCTCGCCCAGGTCTGCCGTGTCCTCTCTTTGTGAGAGGCTGCAAAATTGCCTCTCAGAAAACAAATAATTGTTGGCATTAGCTCTGCAGTCCTCTCTAGATCAGGGAGGGTGAGGTACAGGCTTTCCTAATGATTCTATTACAGTCTGCAAAGCACTTGAGTTAGGATGTGTTCTTGCTTTTAAAGGAGCTGAATCAGTGAAAGCCTGACGTGAATTCAATAATCATAAGAATTTGTACCTGCACATAAAGCCAAAATACTCTGACATATGATTTGCTCATTATGTATTCAGGTTAAGTTTCCCTCCTTTTCCTTTCTGCTCCATCTTTGCTGGAAACCTTTGGAGTTTTATTGCTGTTCTATCAGACCTGGTTTCAGTTGTATGACTGACCTGAAATGTCCTTTCTTGAGGCATTTATAGTTTTTATTCTTGACCTTCCAGTGTTGGCTGACGGTGTCCAGCTCTGGGTGCTAAAGGGTTCTTCTCCCTCCCTTTTTGTTCTCTGTTTGTGACCTCCTGTGAATTTGGAAACAGGCTGCAAAGCTGCAGAACTCCCCCTCCCAGATTTTTGGATGTTCCTAATTCACTTCCTAATTTAAATTTTCCAAATCAAATTCAAATATGAAGCATTTTCTTCCCCAAAATCTGTAAGGCAGCTTCTCTGAGAATCTGTGCCAGAGTCTCCCCACCCTCAGAGGGAAGAATTTTCCCCCAATATCCAACCTGAACTAATTTAATGAGTTTTGCACAATTAGTCTGTCTCACTCTTTAATAGCTGCCTGCTTGTGGAAGCACCACAAAAACTTAGTCGTAATTTATTTAATCAGCAGAGCAGCTGTTTCGCTGCAAACTTTCATTAATAAACTTCAAAGTTTGTCTACAGAAATGGAGTAATTTTAGCACTCACAGGTTTCTCCATGATCTTGTGTATTGCAGTAATTTTTGAAGTGTAATTATTTTACATAATGTAATGCAATGCAAAACTTGGCCTCATTAAATGAAACGCTCCACAGTCTCAAAACTGCAAATGCCAAGCAAAACAAAGATATGTGTACACACCTTTTTTTTTTAGCAGGTAATTTACAGCTGATGCAGGTAGTGGGGCAGCACAGAATTAAGAGGTGACAGCAAAGGCAGAGGAACTGAAGGTAATGTCACTGTGGAGCCTGGGCACAGCACGATTACAAATGTATTTAATGATATAAATCAACACATGTCGCAGGATCACGAGGTGGGAGGGACCCACAAGGATGAGTGAGTCCAATCCCACCAGGAGCACTGTCCGTGTGGTTTTGGTGTAGTTTAAATCCCCAAGCCTGGTTTGGGTGGTGTTGCTGCATTTCCAGGAGGGCACAGCTCAGTCTCACGAGGGGGGGGGGCAGGAATGGGGCAGGAGGGATTTGTGGGAGGGGAGTGAGTGCAGAGCTTCTCAGCAAAGTTGTTCTGCTGAAAAGTGATCCTCCCCCCATAGCCCACATAGTCCTGGAGGCTGGTGAAGACAGAGAAATAAAGAAAAGAAATTAAAAGTTAGGCAGAAAGTGAGATGGGTTAGATCTGTGTGCGGCACCCCAAGGTGAGGGGTCTGTAGAGGGCCCACCATCCAGTGGGGTCCACTTTAATCTCACTTGCAGCAGTGAAAGTGGGTTTCTTTGGCCAGGCTCAGCCCTGGTTGAGTTTTTTTGTGGTGGGAGAGGTGCCCAGTTCCTGGTGCCTGAGCTGGGGCTGCGCTGTGGCGTCGAGGGTTCTCCGTGTCCCTCCGCGCTCGTGTGTGGGAGTCACCTGTCGTGGAAAATGGAAATAACTTCACCTGATAAAGTTCTCCCAGATGAAATCCTTGGATTAACACTCCAACCCCGTGCCAAGTCCTGCCTGTAACTGTGAACCTGAGTCAGAAGGAGCTGGAGGAGTTTCTGCGGCAGCCACTGAAACCCCCGGGTGGTTTTACTGACAGAAACTCCTCTCTGTTTCCAGGTGGGGATGTTCTGTTCCTGCTGGGAATGGAAAGTCCCAGTGAACCAACTTCACAGTGTGAAAGCAACAGTGTTAGTGTGGCTGAGGCCCCCAGAGACAAATCTGTGCGTTTGTACAACTGTTGAATGAGCCTGAGAACCTGGGAGCCCTTGGATGCTTAGGTGCCACCAGCCCCTGGATGCTCAGGCATTGCTTGGTGGATCTTCATTTCTCCTAAAAGCCTTCCCATTTTGGAAATGTGATGGGTTTGCCCACGTTACACATATTAAGTAAACTTTCCTCATCAGCTTCCTGCAGAAGAGGTTGGAGATTCCTGCTGGGATGTCCCCCAGCCACGTCCTGCTCCTCCTGACTTTTCCCTGCAAGGTTTCCCAGCATGGGGAGCTTTCAGCTCTGGGTTTGAGTTTTGTGCCATCTGCTGTTGTCAGCTGCTTCCGTGGAGGTGAGAAGCAGCAGAGATGGGAAAACAAAGTGCTTTCACTCATTTTTGTGATGATATTTCCCTCCCCAGGAAAAGTGTGTTTTGTCTTAAGGCAATTGTTTTTTACCTCCAGTCATTTAAAAATAATTTGCATTTAGGCTATTGATTGTTTACCATGTAAATGACTTCTTAATTGTTTCTGATGGCATTTTCTCTCTTTGTGAGAACCTTTGGGGTTTTTTTTTTAACTTCTCTCTAATTGGGAAGGGATTATTTTGTTTCTGTGCACATTGATGGTGTTATATGACCTGAGTAAACCTCCCCTTGTGGTTGAGGCCAGGCTGGGTATCGATCTGTGCTCCATGACTTGCATTTCTTTGAGGAGCAGGTTTCTTCCTTCACAAAATTCCCTTTCAACCGGAGAACTTCAGCAGCAGAATCTGCTGGAATACTGATGCAAGAGAAGTTCTTTGTTTCTGAAATTGTTTTCTTTCACTCTGGCACCTCTTTGTCCTTGTCTGTGACTGTTTCCTTCTCCTTTAGAAATGATGGAGAGGGGATTGTGTCTTCCCTTCCGGGATGTGAACAATCCCTGACAGCGTTTTAATTGGCAAAAAAATGTTTAGAAGCCATCACTGGTAATGCACTAATACTGGATTGATTGCACCTCCTGGTTGATAAATCAAAAAAAAAAAGACTAAAAAGAGCTTCTGTAATTGTATTAATTAGTGAGATTTATGCCTGGCCTCTGCAGAGCAGTTGATGATCCTGCACGCGATGCGGCAGCAGCTCCAGCTGGTGCTGCAGTGACAGGGATGTGGCATCCCTGGCATGGGCTGGGCTCCTCCTGGGAGCCGGAGAGTGCAGGATCATGAGTTGGAAGGGAGTTTAAAACTCATCCAGTGCCACCCCTGCCATGGGCAGGGACACCTTCCACCATCCCAGGCTGCTCCAACCTGGCCTTGGGCAGTTCCTGGGATGGGGCAGCCGCAGCTTCTGTAGTAACCCAGAGATGATGCATTAATCCTTTGCTCTCCCTCCCTTGCCTTTCTTAGACCCTTTTATGTTGTTCCCAACTAAATCCAGCATTTTTCCATCCTTTATCGTGATGCAGGGTTTGCTTTGCCCTGTGAGGGGCTGGGAAGTGTCACCTCAGATCAACGTAGGAATCCCCAGAAATGGCACACAGACATTCCACATGTGGAAATCTGCTCCTGGTGCAGAGCGATGCTGCAAATTCTCGTGTTGCTTTTCCTCTTTGAATTTTATCTTGGGCAGAATTCCTTCAGCACTTAATTCCATTAAAGCCCTGGCTGTGTTTGTGCATCTCTGGTGCTGCTGCTTGAGGAGTGTCTGGGAAATGAGTTTTAGAAGTAATTTCTCATTCTTCCAACTAAGTAGAACTGTTAACCTCTCTTTATATTTGACTGTCTAATTGCTCCAAGTAGGAGAGTGAGTGGTATTTATGATCAAAGGGCATAAATTGGGACTGTGCATCTGGGAAGGTTTTTCCGTTGCAGTTTTTCCGGAGCCACAGGAGGATGATTCCTGAGGAGGTTTGGGTTGTAACATCCCTGCTGTTGTGTTTAAGTACAGCTTCTAAAATTCAGGGATTTGGATTCCAGGTGGTAATGGACTGGAAGATGGATTTTGATTGTTTTAGGTTGAAATAATGTTGATCAAAGGTAGTAATGTGGTTTTAAAAGCATGGATAGTGTTTTCTGTGGATGTGGGATGGGAGAGTTAATTCCCCTGCAGTATGAGAGTGCAGAATGCAGCATGAGCTGCTGATGGGGAGTTACACTCAGTGTTACACCTGTGAGAAAACAACGAAATCCTGACAAATTAAAGGGGTTTAGATGAGATTTTTTAATTTTCTTTCTCTCCTTTTCGTAGTTATCCGGCTGTCATTTCACTGGCTCATTCAGACTCAGTAGCTAAATGACTTTTCTTTAAGTACTGAACCCCTCATCATTTACTGGATGACCTTTAAGGTCCCTTCCAGTCCTAAACATTCCATGTTTCTCTGATTATTGTTGGAGAGTGAAAAGAGTTTTAGAGCAGCCTGTAACATTTAATTGTGACACTACCACAGTGATTATCACATGCACATGTAGGGCTGGAAAATCTCCTTTCATGGTGACAAATCCAACTCCAAACGTGCTGGAACCTCTGCCAAAAACCAATTTCCTGGAGAAGTCGTAGATGAATCAATAGAGTTGATGAAGGTAATTGAATTAAATGCATGGGGTAGTGAAGTTGTGGCTCACAGGAGGAAGGAGGGACTCCTGCCTGGACACTGGTGCTGTCACAAAATTTACTTTGTGAGCTTGGGAAAATCACTTGTGGGGCATCAGCAGCTCTGACTCCTCAGTTCTGTGTGGGGAAAATTAATGTTTGGGTAGCTGTGAAACTCATTAAAGGTGTTGGAAAGACACACTGGCCATGGACACTCTGAACTATAAAATAGGCTGTACTGGGGTTATACAAGCAAAAAGGTTTGAGTTCTGAAAACCAGGGTTACCTTAAGCCTTTACCAATACTTTGGATATTGGTGGACTGTGCTTGTGCTTTGACAGAGCAACTGAGGTTCGAAAAGACCTCCAAGATCATCGGGTCCATGAATCCCACTGTGCCCAATAAACCGTATCACGAAGTGCCGCATTCACTTGTTTTTTGGGCCCTTCCAGGGGTGGTGACTCTCCCCCTGTCCCAGGCACCCCATTCCAATGCTTCACCACCCTGTCAGTGAAGATGTTTTCCCTTGTATCCAACTTGAACATCTCTTGGGGCACCTTGAGGCCGTTTCCCCTTGTCCTGTCACTTGTTTCCTGGGAGGAAGAGGCCGACCCTCACCTTGGCCCGACCTCCTTTCCAAGGGATGTGGGACAGGCACATCGTGGAGGCAGCAGCAGGATCTCTCTGGGTCCTGTGGATCATTCCCATCTCTGCCAAGGTGGCTTTGCCCCTTCACTCTCTGCCCTCCATCCCCTGCTGTGGGACGTGACGGGAACATCACCTGGTCCAAGGTACTTCCCAGAGGAAGAGCTTGGCTGGAATCCGGATTCCTGCAGGTTCAACCAAGGCCAAAATAAATGTCAACACGTCATTTATGGGCTTGGGGGATTTCAGAGCCTTCTTCCTGTGCAGCAGGGCTTTGAATTCCTAACAAATCCCTTTCCTTGCTCCCTTCCATGGCCGTGCCGGGATCGCTGGGTGCTGGCAGCAGCCTCCACTATTTTGAGCTTCAGTCACTTGTGCCAATTTTCTCGACTAATTTTAGGACAGGTGACCACTAAGCTGTTCTAAAAATGCCATTTGAGCCTTCAATTAGAGGCACACACACAAATGGAAAGGCAAAATTTGCCCTGTAAAATATGTAACTCTTGTGGTAGCGGTTAAGAAAATACGTGCTGTAGAGTGTTAATTGTTTTTAGTTAATTACATTTTAACGGACTGAGTTAATTGGAATAATTGGTGGATCTGTCATGCTTTTTATTTTAAGCTGGAAATAGTTGTGGTCGAAGGTCTCAGACAGCCCTATTAGAGCCTACAAGTATTTTATAATTTACAGATGGAGAGCGACAGCAATTGGAGTCAGTGATGACAGGGAGGGAATTCAGGAGTCACTCATGGCTGGGCCTCGTTCCTTTGTCACCAGCACAATTCCACTTCCTCCGGACACTGCAGCTCTCCCATACACAACAAAGGGGTTTCCCACCTTGGAATGAATTTTAAAAAATTAACAACTGCTCCGTCTGTAGATTTGTTCCTTGATATTTGGAATTTTCTGGTGGTTTTTATGTTTTCCTACCTCTTTCCCCTGCAATACATATTTATTATTACATCTCTTCAGACTGGAAAGGTGAATCAACTCCCAGCTCGTTCTGTTTGGGGCACCAGATTTAATTCTGTGCTAATCCAGTTTGACACTTAAGTTCTCCCTATCCCAGAATACAGGAATGTATCTTCCCAACAGCCAGGGTGATGATCTGTTCTGCTGCAAGAAACAATTGGTGCTTCAGTGTCAAGAAAATTATGTTTTCATACCTTTCTGCTTAACTTTTAGCTCTGGGTTATGTGTTAGGGAATGAGGGTAATGGGAGCCAGGGGGGAGTTGGTCTCTTCTCTCAGGTAATGAGTGACAGGACAAGAGGAAACGGCCTCAGGTTGCTCCAGGGGAGGTCCAGGTTTGAAATTTTGGAAAATCTCTTCACCCAAAGGGTTGTCCAGCCATGGCACAGCTGCCCGGGGCAGTGATGGAGACCCCATCCTTGGAGGGATTTAAAAGCCACATGGATGTGACACTTGGTGTCATGGGTCAGTGGTGGCCTTGGTGCTGCTGAGGGAAGGCTTTGAGCTTTCCAATGCCAGTGATTCCGTGTTTCCACAAAGGAAAGGTCCCACCCCTCTGTGCTGGAGCAGGCTGGACAGTGTCCCAGCATTAAACTCCTCCAGGGTGACCTCTCCAGCTGGCTGGTCCTTCCCAAATACCAAATTATGGGCATCTTTAATGAAGTTTCCTACAAAACACCTCTCAGTGACTCCAAGCTGTGAGTTGTGGTGTGTGAGATCAAAACTGCAGCATGACTCGTGTGTGCTGCAGGTGCTGAAGTTTGGGTCCCAAGGTGCGTCCCTCAGGTTGGAGCTGCATTTTAGTCGTGTGAAATAATTCTGATGACGAGCCTGTCACTTGGGAATGACCCCGTGGGCTTAAGGAAGTTGCCTGGGCAGTGGTGGGTGGTGCAGGTTGCTTTAAAGGAAGAAAAATTCAGAGAAAGAAGGTCCAGGTGAAGAGTCTGTGGAGGCCACATACCTCATTACCTGCTAATCTCATTTATCTTCTGGTTGTCTCCTGGTTTGGGAACAAAAGGTCTTCGTCTGCTTGTCAGGACAAAGCTAAATGTTAGAAGTAAAAGGCAAAATGGTGCAGTAAAAATGTTTTGACAGATGGTGCTCTGGGTGAGTTACCAGCCCCTCTGAATTTGATAGCGAAGAAGATATTTTATCCGGAATAAATGTTTTATCACTCGCTGTGTTTTCCAGCCCCAGTGTAGAAGGATTAATTTCTCCTCTGGAGCTCGTTCCTTACTGAGCTGTGTGTTCTGAGAGGAGCTGCCCTTTGTTTACACGTTTAGATAAGATACTCCTTAATGGCATTTTAAAGTATAAAGGGCACATACATTTTTATAGTTATGGATAAAATCCATCATGTAATTTGCCCAACTCTGATGGGATAATGAGCACTGGTGTCCTGGTCTTTGGATGTGTTAAGGATGTGGGAATAACCCTGGATTCCTGTTCTCCGTCAGGCTCTGCTCCAGCCAGGATTCCAGCAGCATCTGTTCATGATGTTGAACCTTTTATGATATTCCAGGTTATTTTCAAGCCATGGCAGTGCTGACTCTGCGTTTGCTCACTGCTCTGGTGGCCACTGGGACTATATTTAACATATAATGAGCTAAACCCCTGATAAGCATTAAATGTATATTAATTCTCCAATTTAGCTGAAGTATTTCAAAACACAGCCTGGCATTTCCATTTTTGAAACACTAGCAGGTTGTTTGCGAAAAATTAGCAAAGTCTCTTGATGGCCCATGGATCAACAATTAATAAATGTGGTATTATAATGAGGAAAATGTTTCTGTGACTTCCATCTCCCACTGCTTTCTATAATAAACTGTACACAGTGGAAAAGCTTTTATTGCTTGGCTGGGTGGGGTTTTGTATCAGGGCAGGGATGTGATTGAGGGGCAAAATCCCTGTGTTGGTTTGAGTTCTTGGGCGCTTAGTGCAGATCTGTCCGGTGACTTTAATGATAATGAGATTTTTAATGGTTACCCTAATTTTTACTGTAATACTTTTAATAAGAGTAGCAACACCAACTATAAATAACAATAATTTTATAACACCAGAATTAATTTTAGCACAATAATAATTTTGTATTTTCTGAGGCAGAAAACTCCTCACAAATGAAATAATCAGAGAGGATTTTTTGATTAAAATAACTCCTTCCAGCGCCAGCCTGGGCTCCCTCTCCCCAGCTTTGCCCCTTTCTAGGCTCACCCTGGGGGAGCAGCAGGTGGACCATTGGATGTGCCATCCCTTCCCAGACTGGGATCCCTCGGGAATGCTGAGAACAACATTTGCAGCTCCCTGTCCTGCGGCGGCTCCGGGATCACCCCCCAGAGCTCTCACCCCCTGGTGCTTTGATTAATTTATTTTTGGGGGTATTTTCCCCCCGTGTCTATGTTCTGGGAGCACCATGGCAGTTGGGAGCCACATCGCCTGAGGCTGTGCCGTGCACACCAGACCTTCCCTTCCGCAGGGATGCTGAGCCAGGCTGGGATCGGATCCGCTTTGTGTGAGTCTCCTGCCTTTTCCAGACACGGGTTTGATGGGATATGGATTTAAACTACCGATCTGGCAGCTCTGGCAGCTCAGCTCTGCCCTGGGAGCAGCGGCACATCCCAGGCGGTCGGTTCCTGCCGCAGATTTCCCGACATGCGTGGAGCAGCCTCGGATCCTCTGCCTCCAGCTCTGCTCTGTCACATCCAACATCTGTCACACGTGTCACAGCGTGGGGCTGAAACGGAACGGGAAACCAGAAATACTGGGCTGCTGGCGTTTGATTTGATACAGAATTTGTGTTTGCCTGTGACGGGAACACCTGGCAGGAGGTGCTGCCGGGGGGGCTCTGGGGTTTGGTGACATCACTGGGATTTGGTGGCATCACACTGGGGGGGCTGTGGGATTTGCTGACATCACTGGGATTTGCTGACGTCACTGGGATTTGCTGACATTACACTAGGGGAGCTCTGGGGTTTACTGACTTCACTTTGGAGGGGCTCTGGGATTTGCTGACATCACACTGGGAGGGCTCTGGGATTTCCTGACATTACACTGGGGGGGCTGTGGGATTTGGTGCCATCACTGGGAGTTGCTGACATCACTTTGGAGGGGCTCTGGGACTCGCTGACATCAGCTGTGCTGGTGCAGAGGCATCTGGTTCCCATCTGCAGCCCACTCGTTGCCACGCGGTGCTTTGTGTGGATTTGTTTGGGAATGCTGAAACCCTGGGGATTTCCTTTGCCTTCAGAGAGTCTCCCGTATGTATTGAGGAGGATTTGTTGTGTCCTTGGTTTTAATGGAGACCTGGTGGGGATGGGGGAGAAAAGGAAACAGGAGCATTCCTGGGATCAGGAGGGGCTGCTCTGCTGGAGCTGTGGCTGACCATGATCCTCGAGATTCCTTAATCTCTTTGGAGCTGACAGAAGGAATTAGTAGCTGTGCCTGTTTGCTCTGTGCTTGCCACAGAATCAGGCACTCAGAAATTTGGGGTTCTGACCCCGGCTGGATGCTGGTGAGACAGCAAATCTTTGGGAAATTAATGTGTGAGTCGTAATGGACTTAACGCTGAGATTTCTAAAAACAATAGTAATTAAAAAATATCACCAAAGTTTTCCTCCCTCTCATGGCAAGACGCAAGAAAATATGGATTTCTGAGTCAGTATTTACTATATAATATTTATTGTATTATTCACTTACCTTGTGGCATTTTTTGAAGAATATCTGTTTTCTGTTTCTCGTGGCAACTTCTGTAGTTCCTTAACCAGGTTCATGTCAGTCTGTGCTGATGTTTATTTGAAATTAGCACGGACTGCTGTGTTCCAGCAATGATTTCACAACTGATTTACTCCTGGTGACCTCTTTTAGCTGTTGCATCGAAGGGTTTGTCAATAACTCTGGTGTTTCACCACGTTGACAATCGTTGGAGCAACTGAGTTGATTGAACTTCACGAGTGATACTGTCCCCAAACTATTGTCCACATAGTAGGTCATGACTATAAATAGTAGGGAAATAAAAGGAAATACTAACAAATAATTAAATCATGCAGAAATAAAATAACTGGGAGTGGGAATGAGAAGAGTCCCACACAGGGAGGGACTTTATCAGGACTGTAAATGCGAGCACTTGGAAGTTCAAAAAATGTGAGAATTAATGTTCCCTTAGCAAAAGTAATTTCCCTTTTTTTTTTGCATGTACGTGGAGATAACTCTTTAATTATGTGCTATTGTTCTCTGGTAACCTTGCTCCTCCACTGCCAAGAGCAGAGTGAGCTCAGTGTTTGATTTGTAGCAAAGAGGCGAAAAAATGGAAGAGTTGAGTTGTTCAGCTTTTGTCTGGGGCTGTTCCCTCCCGTCCTGCAGCCCCTCTGCCTTCCACCTTTGGTGCTCATTCAGCAGGTTCCAGCCTTCTCCACTCCCTGGCATTGTTTGGAGCTCATGGGGGTTCTGTTTTCTCCATGGGGGCTTGTAGCCTTTAGTGATGATGATGATGATGATGATGATGATGATGATGATACAGTATGGAATGGGTTGCCCACCGAGGTGGTTGAGTCACCAACCCTGGATGTGTTCAAGGTGAGGCTGGACGAGGTGCTGAGTGATATGATCTAGATGCAGAGGATAGGTTAGTTGGATTATAGGTTGGACTAGATGATCTTCAAGGTCCTTTCCAGCCTTATCTATACTGTGATACTGTGATATGATGATGACGATTTCTGCAGTGTCCAAACCAAGACAGGGAATCTCTCTGGGAAGGCTCAGTGCAGATCATCCCAAGAGGGCACCTCCTGGCTGATAAAAAGCTGCCACATCCAAGCAGTGGTGTCACTGTGGTGTTTGCAGAGTCACATCCCTCTGGCAGCCAGGGTGGAAAAGGGAGCAGGGAGAGTGTCGTGACCTGCAGCCCCCCTGACACTTGGCAGTCGATGCCGTGTCGAGGTGGGAGCAGTTGGTGTAAAATGGGGATTCTGTGGCTGGATGACCTTCATGTGCAGCCGCTGTGTCAGCAGGGAGGGATGCAGAGGTGACAGAAAATGGCCTTGCTGGCGCCTCTTCAAGGTACCTGAGCGTTGATTCAGGGAAACTGAGGGCTGGGAGCATTTGGCCAAGGGAAGAGGAACCGATAAAATCTCCCCTGGTCTGGGCTGAGGTCCTGCTTTTGTTTTTGGGAGGGTGGGATGAGGATAAAATGAAGGTTTTGGTCCCGTTATCAGTTCTGCTCTTGTGCTGCAATTCACAACTTCCCTTCCAGCCAGGCATAACTCACATGGAACAAGAGCTGATGAAGTTAAATTACTTTGTGGTCTAGCAGGACCCTCCAACAAATAACTTCTGTAGAGATACCCGGAGTTATAAATATCTCAGAGTGCAGCTGCTTTTAGTACCATCAAAAAGTTTCAGTGCTAAACCCGACTGTTGAGGTTTTAAACAGCTATTTAAGAATTCAGTTATTTCAAATTTATTTTTAAAGTTTCTAAAAGCTTCCCTTTCCCCTGCCATGAGGGGTAAGAGCTACTGAAATACATCCTGCATTTGAAACCCCTGGGTTGGCTGTTTCCCACCGTGCAGAGCTGGGCTTCTCTGAGCTGCCAGAAACCCCCTGTGCTCTGCATTGATGGGGGAATCTATTGTTTCTAATCTGGTCAGTTGATCAATGAAGAGCAGCCTGTAATTAATTGTATAATATTGTACACAAAGTCCCACTCTGCGTTTATCCAGATGGATTTGGGATTTGTTAACTGTCGCTGCTTTCCTAAATAAGTTTCAAGAGGATATAATGAGAGGCTTTGTTCTCCTCAGCCTCCCCAGTTTTTAGCTGACAAATAATTTTAAAGGGACACAATTTCAAATTTCGTATTCAGGGATTTTTTTTTTCCCCCTGAGTCTCTTTATTCCAATGCTCAGGATTTTTGTATTTTGAGATAATGGTCCAAAGTGAAGGAGCTCATTGAAGATGCACAGTTCTCACTGAAGATACACAATTTGGTTCCTATTTCATTCCAGTGGGGTCAGTAGGAGCAATTAAAATCCTCCTTCCATCCCAAGGACCTCCCAGATTTCACGTGCAGTGCGCTGGGGAGAAGCTGGAAGGAGCAGCAGAGCCGGGGAGTGTTTTCCCCAGTTCCAATCTGCCACAGGGACCTTTTGTCCTGCTGTTCCTCCGGGAGAGGTGATGGGACTCAAGGAAAAGTTGCATCTGCCTGACCTGTCCACTGTGATGTTCTACTTGTGCTGTTTTGGTTCTCATGCAGATGGAGGGAACGAGGAGCCACCAGACCGAAGACAGGCAAGTGTAGACTCCCGTCAGAGCCGAGCTGGGCAAGGTAAAACCTGAGTGTTGTTCTGCCTTGGGGACTCGCCCCGTTCCTTCCCCTTCGGTATCTCCCACCTGTCGTGTTTCTCGTGGAAATGTGTGACCTGACGCCTTTGTACCATCCTTGTTACCCACAAACGTGCAGAGACCCCAAACCAGACGGTCCTTGTGCAGTTGGGGGGGGGTTTATCCTAATTCCTGGCTCAGACAATCTTTGTGTGGCTGGAGTTTATCCCGAGTCCTGGCTGCAGGGCGCCGTGTCTCCGTGTTCCACCAGAGCTGCACGTGTGTGGATGTCAGAGCTGGTGGTCCTGGAATTCTTCAGCACATTCCAGCCCAAACCAACGCTTGGTTTCCAACTTCTAATTTTCCTTTCCCCCCTGATGGCAAAGAGGGAACGTGGCACGTTCTCCAGAACCAGGTTCTCCCTCTCCAAACTCCGTGACGGGATGGAGAAGGACCTTTGTGTACCCGCCGCGGGGGCTGAGCAGCCCCGTGTTACATCTTCAGCTTTGATTTATTTCATCCAGGTCTGAGGAAGGCAGTACTGAAAATAGGGTTTATATTATTACAATAACAATTCTACCATCTCTTTTGTTGAGTATCCCTCGCTCAGACAGGTTTGGTGGTTCACAGCACACAGAGCTGTGTAATGGAGATTGCTGTCCCTGCCAGCAGCAGCTCTTAGATCTGTGCTGGCTTAGGTGTCTTTTGAAGCCGTTTTACTTAATTTCAAGCATTCTCTCAGTTGTGAGGGTTGTGCAAATGCTGTATTTTCACACAGCCTTGGGACTGAGCAGCAGTTTTTGGAAGCAGGGCTCTAGTAGGTGCTGCGTGCCCTGACTTCTTTTCTCTTTGGGACTGGCAGCAATAATTTTCCTTTCATTTAGGTTCAAGCCTGTTGTTGTCATGGTGTCCTAATGACTTGTTATGGAGACATTTTCTCCAGAGCATTGTTCTTTTTTTGGCACTATTCCAGCATTGCCCGGGCGAAGTGATTGAATCTGTGATTGGAATTACAGGGATTGGAGCTGGGAGTAAAACCCTGAAGGCCTGTGAAGTGACAACTGCTCTGTTCACAGAGGATCTTTTAATTAACGCTGCTTAAATTTGTTACTTTAAATTTCCTTGTTTTAAAAGAAAGAGTTAAAATGCAATTAGGGAGGAGCCAGGGAATTTGTAGCTGCACATAGCCCGTGGCAGCTTGTGGGGAAGGAGCATTGCTGTGCTTTTAAGAGTGAGAGTTTGGAACTGTCACAAAAAAGGGTGTTGGGGTTTGTTTGGGTTTCCTGTAAACAGTGGTACAAAACTGCTGAGAGATGTTCCTGGAAGTTGGCATCAGGAATGGATGGATTCCAACCTCCTGGAACCCTTTGGGAACCAGTCCAAGATGTCTTGACAGTTATTTCAATAAGGGTTTTTCCAACAATGTGTTGGGTTGTTTAGATTGTCCTTTGGATTTGGGGAGCGCAGCGAGTCCTTCATCTCCTCTGCACTACCACGTGTTTGAGGCTTTTACGCTTTTATCTTCTCTCCACTTTTGTCTGTCTCCCTTTCTGTCCATTTTCTCTTGTAAACATCTCAGAAGCCATTGAGAACTGCGCATCCATCCAGTGGAAATCCAATAAGGAATATCTTTATGGAGGCAAAACATCAGCAGGCACTGAAAGCTGAAATCCATCTTAGGCATCTAAAGGCACGAGTGTGGCCTTCTCACATTGTCAGTAATGAAATATTCATGTCAACAGTTTCAGGTTGGTTTTGCAGATGAATTATGAGTTGTCTGGGTGAGGTTGTTCATCTTTGTGACGAGAGGTGGAGATCCAGGTGCCCTTGACTCTGAGGTTTCTGTGGCTGCAGTAATGGCAGGAACCTTCTGGCTCCTGACTCGTGCTGACCTGGAGCATCTGCCCTTCATTTGTCGTTAATACTGATCACAGCAATTAGCACTATGTGCTTTTATTGTTGTATCTCCACTTGTTTTCGTGTTACTTGGTGTCTTACACGTGTGACCCCCAGGCAGGTTTTGTGTGTCTCTGGGGAGAGCTGGAGCTGGTGGCTGGTTTTGGAGGCTTCTGTTCTTGCATTTTGTGTGGAATTTGGGGGGATTTTTTAGGTTGAAGGTCTTCACGTTGAAATTTAATCTAACTGGAAGGTTTTTGATTGGAAACACACAATCTGAAGAGCATCAGTTGATGCTGTGATGAGCTGTGTTGAAAACTGGTGACTCCCAGGATCTGAAAGACAAATTAAGAACATGGAAAGAAATTCTTCACGGTCCTGCTGTTCTGCTGTAGAGGGGGGTGCTGAGCTGCTGTTCCAAGATATCATTTCTTTAAGGAATGTCTCCCTGACCTCTGGAGACAGGGCGAGAGGTCACAATCTTAAGCTTCAACCGAGGAAGTTCAGACTTGATACTGGGAAAAGGTTTTTCGCTGACAGAGTGATCTGGATGTGGAATGGGTTGCCCACAGAGGTGGTTGAGTCGCCAGCCCTGGAGGTGTTCCAGGGGAGGCTGGATGAGGTGCTGAGTGATATGATCTGGATGTAGATGTTGGGTTTAGTTGGGCTGTAGGTTGGACTAGATGATCTTTGAGGTCCGTTCCAGCCTTATCTATACTGTGAAAACCATAGAAGAGGAACAGGGGCCAACCCCTGCCAACCCCTTATCTTGGAATGACCAAGCAGGATTCTCTCCTTTGTTTCCTAACGATTCCTTTTGTTTCCCTCTGCCCCTCAGGCACCTCCACAGAGAACGACTGTGCTTTTGAACCCGACTACGCAATCCCACCACTCCCAGTGACCGAAGGTATGCAGCACATTCGGATTATGGAGGGCATGTCCCGCTCCCTTCCATCCTCCCCCTTACTCACACATCAGTCTATCAGTGTTCGGCTCCAACCTGTGAAGAAGTTAACTGGTAAGGACTTTAATAAACTTCACTGGGGCTTTTAAGGTCCGTTGGTGCAAAAAAAAAAACTGTAAGAAAAGGCTTTGAACAGCTTCTGTATCCGAGTCATTCCCTTGTTTATTGCAGCAGCTGCTTCAGCCGAACCCAGGGGTGGATTGGATTTGGTGCTCAGAGAAATCTGAAAAAGATCTCTCTGGTTTACAAATATTCTCTTTTAAGTTTATGAGAAATTTCTAGTAGCGTCCACTTTTTGCTGTTTATGCACCGTGAGAGTGTTACAGTAATTTTAAAGAAGTTCATGCTTGAATTCTGACTGCTGAGAGAACATCGGAGACATGAGAAAAGTTTACAGCACAGTGATATTTTTTTTTGTACTTCATGCATATTTTTAAACTGTTTTGTGTGTCTGATTTGCTGTGGTTGTGGGTTGAACACCTAGAGATGGTGAAGATTTTCAAAAGCACTTGGAGTCCAACTATATAAAAGCCTGAAAAAAAGGTTTTTCTATTGGTAACAGTTTCAGAAAACTTCTTGCCTAAAATCTGCCCCCACTCTGTGCCCATCTTTAAGAATGACCAGACAATGTTCTGTGCTTGTGGTGCTGAGGGAAACCTCCAGAAAGAGTTTTTACTGGATATAATCCGATCTGTGTAAGGGAAAGGGAGCTCTGATCCCCTTGGTGCCTTTTGTTTTCCCTGCCCATGGGTGAAAGGAGAACTTGAGAAGGATGAGAGGATGAGATTGAGTTGTGACAGCACCACAATTCCCTGATGGGGCAGGGCTGCTCTTTGGAGCATCCCACCAGTTCCTCCAAAGGTCTGGAATTCCAACAGTGGCTTTTGCAGGAGAGGGAAGGGGGTTCCTACAAACCTGAGGGGTTGTGCAGCTCTCTGGGGTCTGTGCTCCCGCTCCTTTGGGGTGGGCTGGGATAGAACTGCAGGTGTTCCCCTGGTCAAAATGCACATCCTGCTGTCAGCGAGGCTTGGGAATTACATGCCATGAAATCCAAACCTGACCAGGTTGGGTCCAAACCAGGGGGATGTCAGTAAAATGCTGCTAATTGTTACTGCACAGAAGTGAGGGAAGACAAGTGTAGGCTCTGTTCAGAGGCCCATGCTGGGGTCACACACAAAACTCCACCGGGAGTGGATTGGGAAGGTGACTACATCTGTCTTCTAATGCATACTTCCCCTTCTCCATCTGTTTGAAATCTCCTGTTCCAGCTGGAGCCAGTCCCATGTACCAGGCAAACCCCTGCTCGTGCACTGCACGTCCCTGTCCCGATGGCTCCCGAGGCACTTGGAATTCAGGGGGTGTTTCTGTGTGTTGGTGGAGGAGATTTTTAAAATTATTGCTTTAATTTACTGTTGATATTGGAAAAGGAAGGTGTTTATTTTACATCCTCCTGCAGTCATGGGAGGAATTTGTTTGCTTTCATTAAGGTGACATGGAAAGGAGCTGGGAAAGCAGCACTTCTGCTCTTTGTTATTCATAGTATTTATCATATTTCCTCAACTATTCCTTATTGTCTGTCCCTTATTATTATTAATCTGAGACATTTGGGAAGCAAAGATACCCCTCAGCAGCAGGAAGAACTATGGAATATCCTGAGCTGGAAGGGATCCCCAAAAATCATCAAATCCAACCCCTGGCCTTACCCAGGACACCCCAACAGTCCTACCCTGTCCCTGAGTGTTGTCCAAACCCTCCTGGAGCTCTGGCAGCCTTGGGGCTGTGCCCAAACCCTGGGGAGCCTGGGCAGTGCCCAACCACCCTCTGGGGGAAGAACCTTTTCCCCAGATCCAACCTGACCCTGCCCTGGCACAGCTTCACCTCACTGTGGAATAACTGTCCATTTATTATATCAGCAAATAAAAAGTTGTTCTGCTGGTTTTTTTTTATCAGGGGACATTGACTGGGAATTTATAAAGACCTTCTTCATTTTTATCCATTAGTGAAACAGCGTGATCGAAAAAATAAAGGAAATTTGGAGTTAATATTAGATTTGTGAGGAGAGCTTCACAGCTGGAGCTATTTTTTGTTGTGTTTGTCCCCAGCCAAACCCTCTCTGATTTTGCAGAAGCCTTGTACATGCTCTCACAGCACACTCCAAACCTGGCAGAACTGATAAGCAGCTCGATTCAAAAACCTTCACGTGACTGTGAGGTAAAAACCAGGCTCCTGGCCAGTGAATCCCACCCGACTATGGGTCCCTTCCAACCATCTCCTCCTCGTGGATCCCTTTCAACTCAGGATATTCCATGTTTCTCTGAACCTCTGATAGTTTCCTCCTCTTGTGTGTCTCGTGCCGCTGTCCAGTGGTCAATCCTGCCCAATAACAGCAGTGATTTCTGTTGGAGAAGGGATGAGGCTGATTCTGGGAAGCTGAAGTTACAAAGAGAGGCTTTTTGTCTGACAGTTGCCACATGGATTTCTCAAAGCGACCTTCAGAGCATGGAAAATTGTTGAGAAATTCCCCAATTGTGGGGGCTTTTCATGCTCTGCTCCTTCCAGACGTTTGTGTGGGACTGCCCCGTTCCTGTCAAATTCCATATCTGCAGAGGGTTTGGGGAGGGGATGGGACCATTTGCTACATAAAAATTCTTGTTGTCTCCTATATTTATTTTTTTAATGAAGGTTTAATTCCTAAGACCATTTACCAGATACTCAGAGCAGCCTTTCAATATCTGAAGGGACTTCATCAGGAACTGGAGTGACAGGACAAGGGGGAATGATTTCAAACTGACAGAAAGTAGGTTTAGGTTGGATATTGGGAAAGAATTCTTGGCTGTGAGGATGGGGAGGCCCTGGCACAGGTTGCCCAGAGAAGCTGTGGCTGCCCCATCCCTGGGAGTGTCCAAGGCCAGGGTGGCATGACCTGGGATAGTGGGAGGTGTGAAATGAGGTGATTTTAAGGTCCCTCCCAACCCAAACCATTCCAAGATTCTGTGAGAAGCTTTTCAAGTTCTTCACCTGGTTCATTGGTAACCAAGTTGACCTTTCCATCCACAAAAAACTTAAAATGCCCGTTTTTGGTAAAGAGCCCCAGGAACACATTCCATGGAGTGTTGCTTTACTGTCCAGAGGAACTGAGGTCACTCACTCACATCTTGGTATCTGGGTTGGCTGGCTATGGAGACCTGGCTGCATTCAGAGGGTGATAAATATTCCATGTGGGTGCAATTTCCACTCTGCTGAGTAGTCTGGTGATTAAGAGAAACTAAGGTCATTGTGGCTCTAAGGGTGAAGTAATAGTCAGCATAAGTAATCAGCTCTCCCCTCCTGCCTGCATCACCTCTTGTTTAGCCCTGGCTGAGAACATATTTAGATTCAGCACGTTTAACCTCAATTTATGTTGTTTAATATATATTTTTTTTTTACAACAGTGGCTTTATTAGCACTGGGAAAAATACGTAATAAAAAGGAAGAAAAACCCCTCACCCTCCCAGCCCAGGATCAGTAAGGGAAGACACCATTTTGCTTTGTGACTGGAATAAAATTAGCGCTTAAAAGTCACCGTGTTTGGTGCACAAAGAGCAACTGCCTTCGAAACAATGGGGTTAAATATTGGGCTGTACATGAAAAGCGTGTTATTTCTCTCTCAAAGCCTTGCCAATAATGCAGGTGCTCTGTGTCCCTGCCTTGAGGACAGCACTGCTTTCCACGAGGGTGCTGAGGGGTGAATGGATCTAAATGCCTTCATGAATCAGTGCCAAAAATACTCGTATTAAGTTTAATAAATGAGATCCTGGGCTGGAAGACTCAACTCCTGATGCTTTTATTGTGTTCCTGTGGAAGTCACACAAAGCCCTGGGCCGCACCCCACTCCTCCTCCTTCTCCTCCTCAGGAAGGAGGGTTCATTTCCATATTGCACATTTATATGCACAGGGATAATTTTATTCAGCTCTGTACTTGGCTCTTGCTATTTTTTTTCCCTGTTGAATGACAGGCTGCAAGCGTTAGGATTCTCTTAGAAAGAGCACGTGTGTGCACAGAGGGAGGAGGGGAGAGTAAGAGCAAGAAATTTAGGGAAGAAATCATGGTTTTCTAACAAAAACCCGGCCGAGACGCTTCAGTTTGGATTCTCAGAGGCCTCATTCCTCCTGTATCCACTGTGAATTAGCAGCTTCAGTGTCTTCAAAGACATGGGCCTGGGGAACTGGTTTCATGGCAAATCCTCTGCTTTGAGAGTGTTCCTCCCTGGTGCTTTGGGAATGTGAGAACTTTCCCTGGGAATAAACTTCACAGAAATTAGCAGGAATATTCCTGGGTGTGTTCAGGCAGTTAATAGGAGCCTCTTTGCTGAAGAAATTGTGTGTTCTTTCAGCAGATCCTTCAGAGCAGGGCTGAGCAGGATGGAGACTTGCTCTTCCCAGTGACACCAGTAAAGACCAACAGTGTGGTTCTCAGCATCCTCCAGGTCCATCTGGTTGTCCCGCAGACAACATCCCCTGTGCCACCATCATCCGTGTCATTTGTAGTGCTGGGATCTTGTCATCTCCTCATTCCTCTTGGGAACAGCCATGAGGGTTGTCACGTCTCCCTTCTCCGTATCTTCAGCAACTGGTTAAATATTCTTGATGCCAGTTTTAATTGTGGGATTAAAAAGCTGAGATGTCTCTACCTGAAAACTTTGTTTGGTGCTGCCAAGCCCAGATTTATGTTTGCAGCCCCCAGGACCACTCGTGTTCTCTCTTTCTTTCCAAACTGATGCACCAGCTCAGCTGGGTGGGAGCGTGAGAGATGATGAGGCACCAGTGCAGGGGTGGCAGTGCTGGGGGGAAACCGGCTGTGCTGGCACATGTGGGAAGTGGTGGAGTCACCACTCCTGGAAGTGTTCAAAAAATCGTGCGGATGTGGCACTTGAGGACATGGTTCAGTGTGGAACATGGTGGTGCTGCTGGCTGACAGTTGGATTTGATGATCTTAAAGGTCTTTTTCAACCTTAATGATGATTTTGTGGTGTGAGAGTGGTCAGGCCCTGGCACAGGGTGCCCAGAGAAGCTGTGGTTGCCCCATCCCTGGAAGTGTCCAAGGCCAGGTTGGGATAGTGATATCCCAATAGGGGTAGGGATATCCCAGCCTGGGATAGTGGAAGGTGTCCCTGCCCATGGCAGGAGATGGAACTGGATGTTCTTTTAAGCTCCCTTCCCATCCAAACCATTCTGGGTTTCTATATTTGATCTGATAAAATAGTCAGTGATGAGAAGGATCTCTAAATGTTAAAATTCCGGTTGCTGAGCAGAGGCTCCAGAGCTGCAGCGTTGTCTCTGGATCGCGGTGTGTTGTCTCTGTGAGCACACGTGTTACGTGAAAAGCTGATGGTGATTGTGAAAATAATCTGCTTTTCCTGCTCTGTGTTGCACGTGGCAAACAAACCTTGGCCTTGCTCTGTGTGCCAGCTGTGAGTTGGCTCTCCCTGCCCTGCTTTAGGGGCACCACCAGCCTCCCTCACCCAGCAGGGCCCGGGTTACCGATTGATTTGGGGATGTTTTCCTGTCCCTGGCAGGAGTGGCAGGGGCTGTGTTGGTGGCAGTGCCACTCAGGCTCTCAGCCACCTGATGGTGCTGCAGTTTGGCTCATGTGAGCCTGGCTGGGGAAGGGCAGAGCTCCTCACCTGTGCAGTAGGGGGAGGCTCGGTGGTACCCTCCTTACCACAGATGTTCACTTGGCTCCTTACTATCACCTGGCCATTTATCTTAATTAATAACGCCAGTTATTTCAGTTCCAGTTATCTCCAGGCTGCGAAATCGCGTTGTTTCATTGGATTTGGGCGCCGCAAACGCGCCCAGGATGTGTTGAGTGATTTGTGCCCGGTCCTTCCGTGGGAACAATGAAACCTGTCCCCACCGAGAAGGGGCTGCTGCAGCTTTAAAGCATCCAAAGGCTTTAGAGCCTTTTAGTATAAATTGTTCCCAGAATCCATGTCACAACTCCTTATATGGAGGTGCTTTTTTTTCCCCCGAGTTGCCATGACAACAGCAGCACTGCACCATTCATCAGCTCCGGTCCTGGGCTGCATCGGCAGCCCCCGGCTTACTCCCAAATCTTGGGCAGAGCATCCCTCAATCACTCACTCCTGCCTGCTGCTCCTTCATTTCCCTCTCCTTTCAACTCTAGGAAAAGAGCGAATTAAGCTGCGCCACAGAAAGAAACTGTAAAAAAAATCCTTCGTTTCCCCCCCCACCACCACCGAGGGAGACGAAGAGGCTTCATTTGCTGCAGCGTTCCGGAAGGAATTGAAGCAGCTCGGGAGATTTGAGGAAGAAGGAAGGCTCCGTGTCCAGGAGCTTCTCCGAAACCCTCCTGGCAGCCTCTCCCTGGCAGCCAGAAGATGGGGAGGTGATGCTCGGAGGGGCAGCGGGCGCCGCAGGGACACGGCGGTTTGTGCTTTTGGGAGCGGAGCTTGACATCAGCGGCGGGAGGTGGCACCTGTAACATCATCCTGACGTGGGGAGAGCAGCAGGATGGAGCCGGCGCCGGGGACAGGGGGGCTCCAGAGCAGGATCTGTGCTGGGGTGCTGCTCTCCGGGCAGTGAGTGGGATCCCTGAATTCCCAGCCTGGCTGACTCCGCTGGCGGGCTGAGCGCGCAGGGGATGGGGAGAGCAAACAAAGCCCTGTGAGTATTTGGACAATTTGTGGTGCCTGGACTTTGATGGGAATTGTGTTTGGCGTTCCTCGGCCTCCTCTAAGTGCAGAAAAATCAATGTGCAATGAGGGATTCTGGGGCTCCTGGTTGGCAAGGAAGCCATTACTAGGAGGGATTTAGGGTGATGCTGCTGCTGGTTATTTGTCTTGTAGTTGTTGTTGCAATAGTTTTATATAATCTGAGTTTGTCACCTCCTCCCTCAGATGGGCTGAATGTCTCATACAAAACCTGAAATGAGTGTGCAGTGAAAATGTTCCATTTCTCAGCACTGCAGGAATAGAACTGCTGGGGAGTAAGTTGAAAACGCTACAGATACCCAGTGGTTTGTTTTTGAAATGTTACAACAATGGGATTGAGATATGTTCTGAAATGACCACAAATTAGATCTGGGTGCATTATAAAACCCCTGGGTGCTGAGGGAGAGAGATATTTGCTTTGCCCTGAAAAGAGTGAGGGTTTTAATTCAGTGCTACTAGAAATACAAATAAACAAACAATCATTTGTAAGCCAAGGTATGATTTGAGGAAAAGCTGTTGAAGTACCCGGTGCTCATGTTGCAGCTTTTTTTTCATGCTTAAAATTGTTGGTGTCAGGACAGACTTTGCTGCTCTTAAGGTAATTTTATGCCACAGTGTTTGCAGTGTGCCTGCATTTCTTTTTACTGAATTCTCTGTCGTGCTGTGGGCACGACAGTGAGCTGAGATTCCTCTTTCCATGCGGGAGTGGAGGTTGGGTGGGAGGCCCACTCTGCATCTCGGAATGCACAGCAGAGCCAAGGACCAGCTCCCTGGAAAGTGCTGAGACATTTCCAGGTGCATCATGGATTTTGGCAGGGCATAACTCATTTCCCATTGAACTTTCCCTGATTCCGTGCAATCCGTGGCTCTCTGGAGGTTTCACGAGTAGAAAACTTGTGTTTTGTCGGAATGATGGAGTCATCCCTTTTAAAAAAATGAACTAATCACACCCAGAGAAGCCACATTTCATTGTGGCTCAGGCACCTGGTTTTCAGTTCTGTCTTAAACTCTTAACGTGGTTGTCTCAGGAAGAATTTCTTCATGGAAAGGGTGGTCAGGCCTTGGAAGGGGCTGCCCAGGGAGGTTTGGGGTGCCCATCCCTAGAGGTGTCCAAGGAAATACTGGACATGGCACTCAGTGCTCTGGACTGGGGGACAAGGCACAGCTCGGACTTGATGCTCTTTGAGGTCTTTTCCAACCTCAGTGATTCTGGAATTCCGTCTCCAGCAATGAACCTACTGGAGAAGGAGGATCCTCATTCAGTTACAGTAACATGTGCTGAATGGGGTTTTTTTCTTGGTATAGCAGTTCTTACTATCCATTTTTGGGATTCTTCATCCATTATTTTTGGGCTTGTGATTTGTTTTGACAGGTTCATATTTAGATGGGAACCAACTGGGCTGGCAGAGATGAAACAGGTGGAGGGATGTGTCCCTACATACCCACAGATGCACGTTTATCTTTGTTAAACCAATATAAAACTCTTCGTGTGAAATGGGAAAATTTCTCACTTAAGTTGTTTTGAAGCTTCAAAACTGTCCCTGAAATTTATGCAGATAAATAGTGTGACTGGCTGTAACTTTTGGAATTAAACCAAATCCTGTATAGAGGGGGTTTTGTTTGTTGGAGACCTGTCAAACTCATGCATGAATTTCCTGATAGTTTGGATGCAACTTATATTTTTGAATGAAGGCAAGAAAAGACTGGCATATTTACTGGCTTTTGAAAGTCAGTTCTAGGGTGGATTTTCCTCAATGCTGTTTTGAAGACAAACCCTATTCTGTCTTGTTTTGACACCTTTCCATATTGACAGAGTAGAAATCGCAGTAGGAAGATGCAGAAAATCCCACATTTTCCCCTGGTGTTGGTGTGAGGTTGCTGCCTGCCCACCAGCCCTGCAGAACCTTTGGAATTCGCTCTTCCCACGGATTGTATTTATTTGCATCGAGGCTGTTGAGCTGCTCAGTGTTGCAGAGGATGTGGTAAACATGTCATCACAGCCCTGGAGCTGGGAAAGGTGATAACAGCTCTGCAAGTCAGATAATTCTCTAAATGTTTAAACAAAGGGAGAATCCCACATTTTCTTTAGTGCAGACAATGTTAAGAAGGCAAAAAAAAATAGCCCTGAACCTTCATGGCTTTTCAGAAGCTCAGGGATAGAAATTGTCCTTATTTCACACTGGGGCTGCACAAAATGGAGCATCTGTCACGGTTACACTTGTGGTGTGTGAGAACTTGAATTTTTAGATGGAGCTGAGAGGTTTCTGTCGCAAGAGGAGGTGGTGTAGGAAGCCTCCTGTGGAGTTAAATCAGGCCATCGCTCTTCCTTTGGCTCCATCTTTCCTCCTCCTGCTCCTGGAATGTGCCCTCAGGGGTGTCCTGGGCACTTGGGAGCAGAAGGGCCTTCCCAGGATACACTTGTTGGAATAGGCCTTTGTGTCCAACCACGCTGTTTGTTTTTGAAGGAAAAGCCCTCATTTCCCACTGGACACGTTCTCTGGTCCTCTCCTGCGTGTATCACAACAGGACAACCTGTTTTGGAATCTTTTCCCTGTGTCCTGCATGAGCACTCTGGGGTGTTGGGTTGGGTCACTTGTCCAAACACTGACCAGTTACTTTTGAGGGAGTTTAATGGTGCAGGAGGCCTTGGTCAGGCTCAGAAAGACTCACAGTCTTATCACCACCTTTGGGTGATGCCACTCCTGAGGAATCCCCACAGCCCGTGTGGAGGGTTCTCATGGGCTCATGGCAGTGCTGGGTTCTCCTCACACATCCCTGGCCAACGCCCAGACCAGGCGGGAGGTTGGGGATTGAGTTGGATCTTTGGCTCTGGGCCGTTGCTTTGGCAGTTGGCATCTCTGTCCTTGCTCTGTGGTGACTTCCCTCGAGTTGGTGCTCTGTAATTCCATTCCTGGAGGAAGGGGCTCCAAGAAAGATGGAAAGGGAATTTTTACCAGGGTATGTGATGACAGGACAAGGGGGAATGGCTTCACACTGACAGAGAGGAGGGTTGGATGGGATATTGGGAAGGAAATGTTCCCTGGGAGGGTGGGGAGGCCCTGGCACAGATTCCCAGAGGAGCTGTGGCTGCCCCATCCCTGGGAGTGTCCAAGGCCAGGTTAGAGCACCCTGGGATAGTGAAAGGTGTCTGGATGGAACTAGATGATTTTATAGTCCCTTCCAACCCAAACCATTCTGTGATTCCAGGGATTATTACTGGTTTAAGCTTTTTGGTGTTTTGAATTTATTTAGAGTTCTATCAGGGATGTCTTTGTCCTATCATCCCAGCTGGGTTCCCCCATACCTGTGTGCTTCGTGTTGCCAGAAACCTTCACCAAAGGTTCTTGCACCTCAAAATATGCAATAGTATAATCCATGTGCTTCATTAAGAAATAACATATTGTCTGTTACCAAAACATGATTCTTGGTTCGTTTCCAAGTACATATTGTGCGTATACATTTCTGAACGAGCTGCTTTCTTATTCCAGCATCAGCTTTTTTAATAGGCAAAACAATCCCCCACTAAGCACCCTCTTTGTTGAGCTGCAGCTGATGGCCTGAGGTTTTTCTGCTGCAGGTGGAGATGGATATTTTTCCTGTCAACAGAGGAAAAAAACATCCCACAGCGAAATTAAATGAGAAAACAAATTAACCCAAACTGGTCTGAAATGGTGCTTTGACCAAAGGGAAAAAAATAAAAATCCTCACTTGCAGTATTTCTTTGGTTCAGTACTTGCGTGTTTATTGAATCAGGTATTCATGGTCCTGCCATGTGCCATGTTGTGAGTCGGTGCCGTGGATCTGGCAGAACCCACAGGTCTGGAACCTCCTGTGGCTTGTTTGGAGCTCTGTGTGTGACAGCTCTGCGCTGAGCCTGGTGCCTCACCTCTGCTGCTTCACGTCTGGATAGTCAATTATTCTTCAGGAGCTTTTGAACGGGGTGTCATTGTAATTTCTTAATCCTCTTCATTCGTCCCCCACTTGGAAAAGATGCTTTTGGAGTCGTGTCCCGAATGAACCTGATCAGACAGAGCCAGTAGAATGTTCTGAGAAACCCTAAGCAAAGATCTTCCTGCCACTGACTTTGAACATCTTGTGGTTGTGCTGAACAAATGTCTACCCTCCTAGACAGAAAAAAAATCCCAAATGTCACCTTACCACTTTTGGGCCCATCCTATGCATATTGTCCTCAAGAGACCAGGTTGTAGAGCACTGCATAAATGAGCATTGATGTTATTGACTGATTGGTGCCTCACCTCTGCTGCTTCATGTCTGGATAGTCAATTATTCTTCAGGAGCTTTTGAACGGGGTGTCATTGTAATTTCTTAATCCTCTTCATTCGTCCCCCACTTGGAAAAGATGCTTTTGGAGTCGTGTCCCGAATGAACCTGATCAGACAGAGCCAGTGGAATGTTCTGAGACCTGAATATTTCTAGAAGCTTTTCTGGTTTTTTTTTTATGCTTTGCACAGGCAAAATAAATGATGTGGAGCTGGACCTGTTGCTGATGCTCTGGAAAACAAATTCTTGCTGCCCAGTTAATCTGAGGGCAGGTTGTGTAAGGGGATGAGGAGGAGGAATAACCACACCTCATCTTCTGATGAAAGAACCACCTGCTGCACTACATATGGGCTTAGCTTTACCTTGTACCTTGGTTAAAGTTTATCTTTGGGCAGAAACCGTTTATTTATTTCTAAATACCTTGTTGTGTTTAGAAATACATCCATAGTTCTGTCTAAGTGCCAGATGCCCAGCCCTGCTGTGCAATACCCACCTCAGCACGGCACAGCCCACTTGGTTCTGCCACAGGATTAAATTCCTGCTTTCATGTCTGCATCAAAACAGGACTTTGTGTGTCGCATTGTGGAGAGTTTGATTTCAGAAAGAAGTGGGTTTGCACTGTAAATACTTCATTACAGGATAATCACACAGTTACAACTGAGCTTCGTGTGAGGTTTGTTGTAGAGCCGTGGTGCTTTTTGTTTTACAGTGTCAGAGACCCGAAATTTTCAGCAGAGGAAATGTTTGCCAGCATTTGTAAACCTGGATCAGCAGCTGCTGGTTGAAACCCAGCATTGTTCACTCCCAGTGGTTTAAAATTTCACCCCTTAAACAAACCAAGGTGGTTTCTGTCCCTTTGTGTTCAAGGATGTGTTGGGGCGTCACGATAGTTCACGAGAGGTGAGGGATGTGGAGTGTTGTTTGCTCTTCTGCCTCCTGGGTTTGCTGGTTTATCCTTTCACAGTTTTCCTGTGATTTTTCTCCATAAATTCAGCATAAATTCACCATAGACAAACTTTTGGTACACGGATTCCTGCCTACCCTGTTTCCTTGGGAAGCCAGACTCGCTCTTCTCTTCCTTTCCAGTGGTAGAGTTGTTCAGATTAAGTTCTGTTCAAACAAGTGGGTTTGATTCTTGTCAGGCAGACAAAGGCACCCGTGGCTGAGTTTTTTGAGACCAGGCATCCACCACGTGTGTTGAGGCCCAGGGCTGGGTGGTGTGTCGTGGAGGAATTGGTGTCCCTTTGGTTTGAGGCCATTTGCAGCTTGTGGAAGGTTGAAACTTGGAATTTCTACAAGGTTTTCCTCACCAGAGATGAATCAGTGCTTAGGAAAAGACAGGTTTTATCCCTGTTACACTTCTCTTTTTATCTTCTCAGCCATGGAAGCGAGTAGGTGGAAGTGAGAAAGTGTTTTTGGAAGGGAAGTCACCAGATTGGGGCGTTTCTGTCAATAAATTGTCCTGCCCTTGTTGTGTGCCAGGGCTGTTGCTCCTCCAGCCTGGAAAGAGACTCTGAAAGTTCTGCCTTCCCATTAATATAATTTAGGCTTAAAGGACCTGGTTCTTCATGGGGACGTCTGTCACAAGCCTTGGACAGGTTTGGGGGGTTGGATCCCCTGTGTCAGTGAGGGTGGGGTTGCCTCAGCTCTCTCTGATCCCACAAAGAACCACATGGTCAGCAGATATTTTAATTAAATCCTCCAGGCGTGCCACGTGTCCCGGTCCCTGCTCCTCTGTGCAAGGGAAGGCTGATGAACAGTCATCGCTTCTCCAAACAGAAAGTTCCAACAGCTCCTTTCATTTGACAGGGAAACAAAAAAATCTGAAAAGCAAATAAATTGCTGAAAACTAAAGGTGGCTGAATTAGCAATTTCCTGAGGTAACCCCCACCTTTTGAATGCAGGATAATTCAGGCTTGTGCCTTGCCAGATAAGCAGCTTCGTTTTGAGGACAGAATATTCCGTGAAGCTCCTCCCTGAAAAGCAACAGGGACCCTAAATCCAGTTTCCTGTGAATGGAAGAGTTTTGCATCTGTGCCAGTGTAATGCCAGCTCTGCTGGTACCAGCTAACCCAGCTGAAGTAGTTTTAGCAGAGCAAAATTTGAATGACACGTAAATAAAATTACCTTACCCAGTCACATCCCTTGCCTTTATTTTAAAGACTGTTATCAAGTGATGAATTTATGTCATGGAATCCTGGTCATAAACAGGTCTGTGTGGTGAACAGGGTCCAGTCTCTCACTTGCTTCAATTTGGGGTTACTTTGGCTGGGAATAGTTGGATATTTTACACTTTGCCCATTCTCTCTTTCATGGTTACAGTATCTTGGTGTGATCTTGGGGATATGGTGGGAGAATGAATGAGATTCTGTTTACGTACAGCTCAGGCCTGTCACTCCTGTTCCAATTTAATTTGGCTGTATAATTTGATACCTGCCTTTGATCATTCTTGGCTGCTTGTAAAATACTTGAGCAGCCTTCTTGCAGCGCTGTCTAGAGTGAATAATTCCTTTTTTGTTGTTCTCTTTCAGTTCCCTTGCAAGCCTCTAGTGCAGGCTTTAATTTTTTACTGCTCTAATTACAGGGGATTCAGAGGAGCCCGAAATCAGAGGCAGCCTCACAACACCACGTCAGTCCCGGTGCTGCAGGGGAAGGGTGGCACAAGTTGGGTTTGGGTGGCAGTGGTGGCAGAGCAGGTCAGAAAAGCGAATTGGGTCAAGGCGTGAGGAGCAGGGGGTGTTCAGGTTTGCTCAGTTACTGTCTCTGCTGAGAAATCCCGTGTTTATAAGTTGCTTTTACATCAGGTGGTTCTTGTGGCATCAGAAGGGCTCAGAGGGAGCTCTGGAAACAACAGGCCTGGTTGGTGTTTGGAACATGTTCATGGAAGTGGTCTGAAGGGCAGAGTGGTTTGGGTGGGAAGGGATCTCAAAGTCCACCCAGTGCCACCCCTGCCATGGGCAGGGACACCTTCCACCATCCCAGGTCATGCCAACCTGCCCTTGGACACTTCCAGGGATGGGGCAGCCGCAGTTTCTCTGGGCAACTTGTGCCAGGGCCTCACTGACCTGCCAGAAAATCATCAGTTGAATATATTTTCTGTGTGCCTTGAGCCGAGTTAAGCTTTGTCAATGTTCAGTCAGGTTTGTGACACATTCAACGCAGACCATTTGGAAAAGCCCCGTAAAACCCAAACCCGTGCTGGGGACACTGTGACACTGAGTGTTTTTTCCTGAGCTCTGTCTTACCCCTCTTTCCAGAGAGGAAAATGTCTTTGCTTCACTAGATGTTTAATTAAATTCTGAATTCTGTCCTCAAAGTTCAGCTTGAAATCTGAGCCTTGTGTTTGGATGAGTTGGGCTTTACCTTTAGAAATCAGTGGAACAGGTTCTTTCTAACCAGATGACCTGTGATTTGGTTAAATGAACGAGCTCTTTGCTGCTCTCTTTAGACCAAAAGAACTTTACATTATATCCAGCTCCTTTCTGGACACTTTGCCTCATTTTTATTGCCACTGCTCTGCTTGAGTCAGGGTGTCCCTGAAAAGATTTGCTGAAAGAACTCCTGGATAGTCAGACTGAATGGAAATAACACAACCCAGTGCTCGTGTTTTGTAGCATTCTCCTCTCATCTGTTTCGAATTTAACATTTAATGAAATAAAACTGTTGGGAAAAGGGATGTGAGGGGTTGAGGGACGTTTTCCCCTCCAGCTCTACCCTGTTCCTGCCATTTGGGAGCATTTTGGGGGTGTTTGAGCAGATCTTACGTAGGATTAAAATTTTCATGACGTGGTTTCATCCTGCAGTCCCAGGTCTGCAGTCACTGGTTTGATTTTATGATACAAAGTCTGGAACTTGAAAAGGAAAACCGACTACAACAGGAATACATGGAAAAAATCAGGGGGGATTGCGTGTTTTCACTAACAGGATGGCTCAGAAAGCTGGAGCTGGTGCTGCCTCCCTTGCTCCTCTTTCATCCTCCTCCTCTCGTGCACAAGTTTCTACCTTGAGTCACAGCTGAGGAATTTCTCCTAAAAAAAAAGGCAGTTTGAAAAGGCTTCGGATGATGCTGAAAAGAAGAATTTTTGATGGGAGATGACATGGGGAAGTGCGCACTGTGCCACAGCTCCGAGGAGTCAAAAGGCACTTGACAAGTTTGGATGGGAAGATGAAAGTCCCACCTCCTCCCCCTGCCATGTCTGCATGTTAATTAAACAACTTCCTTCCCCTCAAAACCCTTCTCTGCTGGGATAAAGACTTTTTGGCAGCCCACATTGGCTAAAAACCTTATCTAGAGGGAAAGAGAGGATGTTTATTTTTTATTTCTGGGGTTATTAACCGGAGCAACTTTCTTCCCAAAGGTTTGCCCAGAGGTTACAGCAGGTTCACTGGGATGCTCTGGCAGGTTCGGGCTGAGCCTGGAGAGGCCACTTTGCTGCCTGGTGTCCCCAGCAGTGAGAAGTTGGAGGAAAAAGTCACCATTTCATTTGCTCTTAAATGGCAGAAAATTGGTGAATGGTCAGAAGCAGAATAGAAATTCAGGTGAATTAATTCCGAACACAGATTGGTGTTTTAGGGGCAGTTGTTTTCTCTCTGAAGACACCAATTTATTGGCAGTGTTGTTGTACTGGTCAGTTTGTTGAACACACAGAAATCTGCATTGTTCTACTCAATATATACATTTAAAATATATGTATAAGCCTTTCAAACCCAGGTTATTTTCTCCCTTGAACATTGATGAGGAATATCTATTCAGCCAGAAGTTGATTTTGATCAATTATTTGTTTTACTTGGGAGACTGTAATAATTTCAGTAAGAGGAATTGGCTTTAACTGAGATACTTTTTAGGAGATTTATTCCTCCCTGAGGTCACTGAACACTTTTTTTTAACGTCACTGCTGTGACTTGCTGAGATTTTCTGTGCCTTGTTCATCTGGAGAGAGACAGAGAGGGGATGAGAATGTTCCAGAAGGTCTCTGTGGTCCCTTGGGATTGCAGAATCCAATCCTATGGAGGAGGTTATTCCTCATTTTGTCACAGAATAAAGACATTTCAGAGACAGCAATAGGCAAAGCCTTCATTTTACAAATATCTGCAGCTTAAAGAAGAACTTTTCAATGAAGTTGGTTGATTTTTGAGCTCTCCTTTCCCATTGCTGTTCTTCCATCCCCACCTCGCTGGACTCTCTTCCTGCTTTTTTTTATTCTTTTCCTCTTTCCACCTTCGTTTCCTTCAATTTTCTTGTTTCGGGGCCTTATCCGCTAAACTCACCATGTTTTCTGAAAGTTTTGGAACAAGTGGGATGTTCCCAGACAACACATTGTTCTCACCACTTGTCTGTGCTGCCCTGCCCTCGCTGCCGTGCTGAACGTGGGATGAGAGGCTGGGAAATGAAATTTTAAAAGCTTTTATGGGCCTCAAATAATAGAAGAGGGGAATAAAAAAAAAAAAAGGCTGTTACACAATGGATTCTGTAAAATAATGCTGGTTTATGTAAAGGGGATGTTAACCTTCACTGTGTGTATTGTCAGGGGTTTAATTTTAATCATGGGGTTTTTTTTAATTAATACCTAAAATCCTAATTACATGCAGCTGGTGTATTATTTTTTTGGGTTGCTGTGGCTGCTCCATCCCTGGAAGTGTCCAAGGGCAGGTGGGAACAACCTGCGATAGTGGGAGGTGTCCCTGCCCATGGCAGGGGGTGGCACTGGATGGGCTTTAATGTCCCTTCCCAGCCAAACCATTGTGGGATTGGTGGCACGGGAGGAATATTCCTGTGGTCTGTAATTCCTGCCTCGGCTGAATCAAGACTCCTTTGGACCCAGAGGCAGCTCAGCTCCGTCCCTCACGTGTTGGGTGGGTTCCAGCTGCGCTGGATGTGGCAGTTCTTTGTTCCAGGAGCTGGTGGATCAATAGCTCTGCAGCACTTCCAACGTTTCAGTGGGAGGCTCTGCTCAGGTCTGTGGTGCTCAGCACTGCAGAGCTGCTGGGCCACATCCAGCACGTGAGTCAGGCCCTGGCACAGCCCCCAGCATGAGCTAAGGGTGGCAGAGGAGGATGTGCTGAGCACCCACTTTTCCTCTCCTGGAATCCAGGGTTTCAGAGTTGGCTCTTCAAGCCTCTGGCTCATGCCAGCACAGCTTGGGCAGGATTTGGGAGAACTTCAGAGGGTTTGATTCAAAGCCTGAATTTGTGTTGTAAAGAGGGTTGTGGAGGTTGTGGCTCCCCCATCTCTGGAATTGTTGCAAGCCAGGTTGGATAAGACTTTGAGCCACCTCGTCTGGTGGGAGATGTCCCTGCCCAGGGGTTGGGACTGGAGGATCTTCAAGGCCCATTCCAATCCCTTAACGTTCCCTGACAATATTATGTTTGCAGTAGTTAAAAATACAATATTAAAGCACAAAATTCAGTTTTTCCTCAGCTAAATCAGCCACAAGAGATGAGCATGTGCTAAACCCCCATGGCAGAGGTTGGAACTAGATGGTCTTTAAGGTCCCTCCCAACTAAAACTAGTCTGTGATTCTGTTAAACACTGAGTGGTTCACTTGTATCCGTCATTCCTGGTACATTTTCCCGTCTTTAGTGGTGATCAAATCAGTATTTGTACACAAAGAGAGCAAATTTCCTCCAGAAAAGGGTAGAAAAGCTGATTTTGAGCCGAGTTCCTTGGCCAGACTGTGCCCAGGACCTGCTGTGGAGAATCCAGGTGTGTGGCCACACTGTGTTTGTGTTTTATAGGGATGAAGTGTGTGAGTCTGGGAGTAAAAAGCTGCCGTGGTTTGTGTTGATGCAGTGTGGGCACCATAAATGTCCATTTTCCTACTGCATGTGAGGAGCTGGTGCAGGGAGAGGCTCCCAGGAACCCTGGGCTGGATCAATCCATCATCCCTGCGATGGGAAAAGAGGGGTTGTTTCCTCCAGCATCTGCTTTGGTTGTGGATAAATTGGTTTATGTGTGTCTGTATGGGCACTGACAAAGGTTTAGGGATTTATACATGTTGTAGTCAAAGCGTGGCATGAATTCAGATCTGCCAAAATGAAGCCTGATTCAATCAGCTTTAATAATCAGGTGTTAATAACCTCTTGTTAGGGAAACATTCCTGCCAGAGCTCGAACTGAATTTCATAGCTGAAGCCTTTTGCTAATCCATGGTAATTTCCTTTTATCAATGCCTTTTAATCTAAAGAAAACCCCTTTTTTAATTAAAATACTAACTCATCTATAAATGATGTGACAATGAAGTGGTGTCGTAGAGAATGCAATAGAATTAGGGAGCTGAATGTGCTGAAGGAGAGCTCGGTGCTAATGGAGATAAAATGATTATTCCGAGAGAATAAGCGCATCCTGATTTTATTTAGGGTCGGTTTGATGTGGCAGGAGATGCTTGGCATTGATTACAAACACACACAATTGATCCCAGGGCTTGATGCAGATGTTCCAAAGGCTGAACCACAGCAGCTCCTGCATTTGAAGTGTTTGTCGTGTTGGAGGGGCCTCTCAGCTCTCCTGAAATGCTCATCCAGCCTCGGGAATGGAGCTGCAGCAGTTTCTGGTGGGGATGTGCAGGATTGAGGGATATTATTTAGGAATTCTTTCTGTTTACCAGGTGCAATTCTGTTTTTAAAGACCCTCTTAGAAAGGAGCCATATCAGGCTGCTGATCTTGCAGTTCCTACTGAAATACTTCCCCCAGTGTTAGTTTATCACAGAATCCCAGAGTGGTTTGGGTTGGGAGGGACCTTAAAGCTCATCCAGTGCCACCCCCTGCCATGGGCAGGGACACCTCCCACTATCCCAGGCTGTGCTTGGGCACTTCCAGGGATGGGGCAGCCACAGCTTCTCTGGGAATCTGTGCCAGGGCCTCCCCACCCTCCCAGGGACGAATCCTTGTCCCCACTGGAAGACCCAGGACGTGCTACAGGCAGTGCCAGAAACGAGCCACTAATTAAACTTTCCCACTGCTGGCCCTGCTAATTATTTTGCATGACGTGCTTAGTTCCAACCCTGGAGTTAGCATGGCTTTCCTTTGAGCAGGAAGAGTTGCTGGCAAAGTCAAACCAGAGTTTTATTTGCACTGACAGAAGGATTTTCGGTTTTGCTCTTCTGGCTGGGGCACCAGTGGGGATTGATCTCGCTAAGAAGTGCAGAACTCACCCTGGAAATGGGCAGGGTTGCTCTGAAATAACTTCTCAGCCACCAAAATCAGAGTTCTTACATGAGTTCAGTCAGTTCCTGCCTGATGATTTTGTCATCAAGCCCTTGGGCCTGTGGGGTGGGCACAGAGCAGGGGCTGCAGCTTTGGGCTCCTGGGCTCCCCTTGGGTGACGGGTGGTGGGACCCCAGGGACGGGGTTGGGACCTCAGGCTCGGTGTGATCAATAATGTTTTTCTGAATTAAGTGCTCATTTTGCTGTTCTGGAAAGCCAGTGTTGCCGAGGACTTCACTTCATCCGTCACATTTTTATAACTGGTTATTTCACGTCCCTTTTTTCCTCGGTGCTTTTGGAAGACATAATGTTCCCTGCTCAAAAACCTGCCGTTGTGTAACAGGAAGGGCTGATTTGATGCCGTTTAAGGCTCCAAGTTGATCTGTTTCATACAGGAAATCTTACAGGAATTAGAGGCAGAAGGGCCCAAGCAGGTACAGGGCACTTCAAATAATTGTTTCATGCTTTTGTTAGTTTTTGTAGTTTATGCCAAATGCCCGTCCCATGGCTTTGATCCCGAGATTTGCCTGTGCTCACAGGAGGAGGGTTCTTCATTGTGCCTGAAAAGTGGCTTTCACGAAAAGATCTGTTAACGTTTAACATTTGTCTAAAGAGTGTCAAGCCAGATTTCTGAGGTTACAATGTCTCCATTTATTACTTGTTCCAGTAGAAGGCTAATGCCCAGCTCTGAACCTGTCAGGGTTACCTTCACCTGGACACCAGTCAGAGGGTGTGAAAAATCCTCCTTTCCTGTCATGGGGCAAAATGTGAATTGTGAGGAGTTTTTTGGCTTTTCCGGGTTCCAGGATAACTGAAATAACTGGAGCTCTTGCTCTGTGGCTTTTCCCCGCCTGCATTTGCCCAGAGAGGATTGTGTTGACTTGAGCCTTTCAGGGTAAACTGTTGTTTCTGAGTCATGTTGACATGCTGGAAACATGTTTTTGAGGCTTAAATCAGACTTTTTAGGGAATAAAAGCATAATAAAATAGATGCAGTGCCAATTTGGACAGGGCTTGGAGCAACCTGGGGTAGTGGAAGATGTCCCTGCCCGTGGCAGGGAGTGGCACAGGATGGGCTTTAATTCCTTCCAACCCAAACCATTCTTTAATTTGGATCCTTCCACCCAAAACCATTCCATGAACTACAGTAAAATGGTGTGTCTGATTGAACTTGAACTGATGGTGCATTATGAATTCACCACCTTGTTGGTGTGAAGTTCTTTTATCACCCTCATAGAAGCAGCTTGTGGAATCCACCATCACTTCTGCTGTCATGAATTCTGTAGAAGAGGAAGGAATTCATGGGGCTTTGGGCCCCTCTGTGAGGAGTCGAGGAGATGCAGAGGAGATGCAGGAATAAACCCACCCTGAAATGGGGGATCCAGGGCTGCTCTGTCAGAAGGTGCAGATCCTGCATTTCCTGCCCTCGTGTGTCTGCACAGCGAGTGGTGTCGCGGTGCCATCAGCCTCTCTTTGTTTCCTACAATTCTTCTGCCTCGATTTTTTTATATAATCTTTAGTGCAGAACCTTCTGGTGACAATCCCATCACAGTCACTGACATCTCTTGAACTGTGGAGACTGTTAGTTTTGTATTTCAGAGCACAGTGAGCAGGGCACGTCTTGTGCAGGGAGTGATGTGTGGTCCTGCTGTCAGCCAAGATGGGCAATTTCTAATATATTCTAATAATATATTAAAAAATAACAGTTACTGGGGCTGTGGTGAAATGTTTGAAATAACCATATTTAGTAAACCAGCAGTTACAAATTGATTAAAATCATTATTTTCAACATTTTTCAGGGCTTTTCTTTTTTTTCCCCTGCCCTGTGGAGCTTTTATTGCAGGAGATGCCCGAGAAGAACAACCCCCCCCGTGTTTAGCTTCAGTTCCCAAATTTAATTTGTGGGACGGAGAACTATAAATAAAAGTTGGGTAAATGGAGGGGCAGAAACCTGTGACCCCCCCCAGAGCTGCTGCTTTTCAAATCAGCCTTTCACTGTAATGGCCACGAGAGTTTGAGCTGGAAATGCAACATGGAACTGATTCTCTCGTTCTGTTTCTCTGGTCTGGCAGGAATATGTTTAAAGACATTTATTAATCCACTTTCCTTTTAATTAATTTGACTCCAAGCAAATGTTGTACAAGCATTTCATGTCTTTTAGAGTTCAGACTGTTAAAACATGTGGAAAATCCCATTTTTCTGGCCCTACTGGTCAGTGCTGCTTTGTTACAGACACTTTTACCTTTTCCCTGGGCTTTCTTAAGTCTCTTGATCTTTTCTGGATTTGCAGGGATAAAAGTGGAGTGGCTGGTTTTGGCTTGGGCAGCTTTAGCTTTGCTCTGCTCGTTTGTGTTTAACACCAAACCCATTCGGTGCCACACTGAGAATGTTTTGATATTGAAATTTTGTGTTCAGAGGAAACAATTACTGACCACAGCATTTGTGTGTCCAGGTCAGGTATTTGTAGTTAAATACCTTAAACTCTTGATTTTCTGTGTACCTCTCTCTGATGTTCGCTGGGTCTAGGGCTCGTTTGCTTCCTATAAAAAAAAAATTCAATAAAACAGGAGAAAAGGAAGTGTTTCAGAGTATCAGGAATGTGCTCAGTGCTCACACACTTCCAAGGCAGCCTGTGCAGTTTGAAAGTTTAACCAAGAGCCATCTCCTTTGTAAAGAATGCAGATAATTTTTTTTCCCTGGCAAGAAAAAAAAAAAAAGAAAGAGAAAAAAAAAAAAGGGTAACCTGATCTGAGTCTGACAGTGTCGTTTAGTTAAGTGCTTCCATCTGTTGCTGCTATTTCCCTTACTCATGACCTCTCTTTCTCTCTCCCCCCCCCTCCTTCTCTTTAGCCCCTTTGAGGAAAGCAAAGTTTGTGGAGAGCCCTCGAATCCCCGAGTCTGAGCTTGGCTCCCCAACGCTGTCTGCGGCCCAGAAGCTGGACGTGGATTCTTTCTGCCCTGGTAAGCTGCTCACGGGAACGGGGAGCACAGGCAATTCCAGCCAGAAGGAGTTTTAAGTAGGAATTTTACCTGGATGCTCGATTGGACCTTCCCCAGCTCGGTTTCGTTGACTTGGAGACTTGTCTAAGTGTTGATTTCTGCTCGTTGCCCGTTTTATGTTTGTGTGTCTCAGTTCTGCGTGTGGCCGTTCCCCCCGCCCTCGGAATAATTTAGAGAGTTGCTTTTTGTGAGGATTAAAAACGAGCCAATAAGCTTTAAATAAATTTAATTTTTAATGCTGCTCTGCAGAGAGGCTGCAATAAAGGCACGTTTCAGAAGCACCATTAGATCAGCTGAGGCAAAACTGTGGGACCGTGGTACCTGCAGCCAGGAACACTGGGGGGGTTACTGTTATTTTATTATTTTCTTTTTAGAGAAATACTGTGTGATTTATGTGTCCTGTAGCAGTTGCTGTGAAAAGTATTCATCTTGCTCGAGGCCTCTGGTTGAAACACAAATAGAAGTGGGTCATGTCCCTTCCTGGCTTAACCCTGATCGTGCCCCATGCCTTGGGCAGACGTGGGAGTGCCTCCGATCTGCAGCTCAGTGGCACTTCCCAATCCTTCCCAGATCCTTCCCAGCTCCTTCCCAGCTTGGAATCCTCCCCTAGGGGAGGGCTGGAGGCTGTGGAGGTGCTGAAGGAGGCTGGAACTCTGGCTGGAAACAGCAGCAAGTGCTTTGTTGCTCAATTTTGCACTTCCCTCCTCCGGCTTTCCCTGGTTGGGATCCAAAGGGATCCACAGTCACTCCAGGCTTTAAAGGATGTTTTAATATGTTGAAGTGGTGTGGAAATATGTGACATCTGCCTCTGAAATCTGCAGTGCAGCAGCCAAGGTGGTATTAATGAATGACTCTGTGGAATCAGGGTGTTTATTTCTGTGGCTGGGAACTTGGGGAAGAGCTTATGGAGCACCCAAAATCGGAGGAATTAATTGAATGTTGTCCAGATTCTGAATGTGGACTTTCTTTAATGTATTGTCTGAAAGAGGAGTAGTTGTCTTAGAAAACTAAGTTCCTGTGCTTGGCAGTGTCTCCTTTGAGGCCACAGTTGCCTTGAAAAGTGCAGCTCCTTTTCCAATCACCGTGAATTACAATTAAAATTGTGCTGTTGCAGCCCTTTTTTTTTTCCTCCCCTAACTGAACGGCTTCTGCTCTCATGTTTATAATTGTTAATCCTTATAAACTTATTATGGTTGCATCCACAGAGAATTACAATTGAATTGTAAGTTTGGCTTGAAGAGCACAAATTCCACATTCCCCTGCCTGTACGTGTGTCTCCTCACTGCCCCAGTTTGGAAGGGCAGGACTCCTGCCAAGCCCAGGAATGAGCCCTGGCAGTGGGATTTGCAGTTGTATTAATTTCTTTTTCTGCTGTTTGATTTCCTCTTGTTGGTAGTGGAGCGATGTGAAAGGAAAAATGAAGTTTTAAAGAAAAACGGTGTGTCATGAAGGAAGGGAAACGAGTGACAGCAGAGGAGTTGTCACAGTGGGGTCATGGAACCATTTGGGTTGGAAAAGACCTTTAACATCGTTAAGTCCAGTCATAACCCCGACACTCTGCCAAGGCCACCACCAAACCATGTCCCCAAGTGCCATCTGGGTGTCCTTGGAGAAGGGTTGTACTTGGGGAAGGGTTTCTGGAGCTGTTCATGGAAGGAAACTGCCTGGATTTCTGGATCCTGCTGTGGGAATGGTGGTAACATGAGGGTTGGAGGTTTTGCTGGATGGAAGGAGTTCAGGAGATGAGGCCTTGGAAGGAAGTAGCTGGCAGGGGAGGGATCCTTGTGTGAAGAAGGAAAGAGAGAACAAAGATGTGAATAACTCCCAGGGACCAAAGGACACAACATCCAGCTGCTGCTGGGAAAGTGGAGGAAGAGGGGCTGAGTCCTGCTCTGGATCGTGGCAAAGCTGATTGCTGCCTGCAGTCAGTGTTCCAACAAAATACAGCTCCTTTCTTCAGAGTTAAGTTTGCTTTAACTCTCTTTCATTCTCTGAAATGTGTGTGTCCTGTGAAGGAGTAGCACACGGTGCTGAATCCTGAGAATCTCCAGGAGTGATGGTGTGAGTTGAAAGAAGGGGGGGCGAAAAAAATGAGGCTGAAGATCTGCCTGGCAGTGGAGTGGAGGTGGAGTGGTTTGTAATGTGATCCCTGACAAGAAATGTAATTAATTATATGCTTAAAGGCAGTTTAAAGCACTAACTAGCAAAGAAAAGAGAACATTATCTACTCTGCACACGGGAATGATGATTCCAATTGGAGATGCCGAGAGGTGAAGTTTTTGCTCAATACCAAAATGTTTATTTTAAGGCTTCGGGCGAATTTCAGCACATTCCAGGGAGGTGGTTTCCTGAGCAACCAGGGTGCCACCGTTGGCCTCTGGTGCTCTGGGGGGGAGGATTGGTTGTGACATCTTCAGGGTGAGTCAGTGTGTGGGGTGACGCGATCCCGACGTTCCAACTTCGAGGAAAAAGAAAGAACATCAGGGTGCTCGTTGTCTTTTGAGGGAAGCTCTAATAGCAAGGACGTGCTGAAGTTTTAAGCTTGGTATTGATTTTTTTTTTTTTAATGACATTAGTTGCTTAGAGAAGAGAGCGTAGGTGCTTAAAAATTAATTAAACCTGTTAAGGTGAAAGCAGAAATTGGCCCACGTTTTGTCGTTGTTGCATCTGAGGTGATGACAAAGAAACTTCGAGAAACCCATTTCTACCAGAATTTATTTCTTTAGATGTTTTTGTGGTTGCAGTGGTCATTCAGAGTTCAATCTAGCGCTGACTTGGAGTGTTGATGATGGAGAAGTTGTGTCTTGTTTCTTCCCTGTGAGGGTGGGGAGGCCCTGGCATGGGGTGCCCAGAGAAGCTGTGGCTGCCCCATCCCTGGGAGTGCCCAAGGAGCAGCCTGGGATAGTGAAAGGTGTCCCTGCCCATGGCAGGGGGTGGCACTGGATGGGCTTTAAGGTCCTTCCAACCCAAACCGTTCTTAGAATCAATCACTTAATGGGAGACTTCATAAAGCAGATCTGGAAAGTTTCTGATCCATCCTCCCCCCCATCCCTGCTGAGACTGTTCAGCAAAGGGTTTTTTCCCTCTTACCACCCTTCCAAAGGCAGTGGGACTCTGAGGGTGACACTCCCACAGCCTTCAGTGCTCTTCAAGTGGGATAAGGTGGAAAAACAGGAGTTGATTTTCAACCCTCTGTTATGAAACCTTCTCTGCAGTGGTTCTAGTGATTCTCAATTTAATGTGTAGGGTTTTTTCCCTACTTTATGATCTCCTCACTCCTGCCCAGTGGCACCATTTGCCTGGTGAACACTGTCCTGCCTTCTTGGTCATCTTTCTTTGAGCATCTTCTTTGGGCATCTTTCTTTGAGCTGCTTTTTGTTATTCATGGTGACTAAATCATGTTTTGACTTCTAAGTGCTCAGGAAACGTCTTGGAAATGGTCAGAGATGGATGGTGCTTTCAGGTAAAGGCCTTTTTGCCTCAGATTAATGTTTGCAGTTGCATTTTGTGTGATTTATTACCTTGTCGCTGTGTTCCAAAGGCTAAGTATGTTATGACATTATCTTTTAATTTGATTAACTCCTCCTTCAGAAATTTTTGGGACCCAAATGCTGAGTGTCTGGTCAAGGGGCTGTTTGCTTGTTCCACATTAGGCTGGCGGGCATCTGTTTCCAGCCCTGATTGAGTTAGGAACCACCACGGTGCCGCTGCTGTGGGCAGGGAGGGGTGATTTACCATCTCTGTGTTCATCTCTTCACTCCATTTTCTCTTGCTTTGGTTAAAGAACCATCGAGGTTGACATCTGCTTGCTGCTGGTTCTTTCTTTTCGTCGTGTAAAATGTGTATTTTTTTTACTTTACGCAATCCACAACAGAACATTTCTGAGGTGTTGGGAAAAGCCTTTGCAGAGGGAGTGCAGGAACCAGCTTTGTGCTCTGACTTTCCATGGTGGGGATACAAGAAGTGAGCCGAAACCACCCCAGAAATTCAGTCAGGAGGATCCCTGCTCCAACCTCTGTCATGTTGGACAGCGATGGAATGTGGGGAAGGAGGGGGAATAATCCACCACGCTTTGACAAATAGTTTTACTGTTGAATCTCGGGGTTGTCCCAGCTTTCCCAAGCCCACTGACCTGAAGGGAATGGGAAATCATTGTGACCAGCCCAAATTGCAGCACAGCCATAATTTGGCACGTCGGTTGCTATGGGAGCCATTGACTTTTCTGGTGCTGCACTTGGGAGGATGGGGCTGGTTCCTTCTGCTGTTTTGAGAGATGGAAACGGCCTCAGAACAAACTCCTGGATTAACAAAACAAGCCCCACTTTGGTCTGAAATTCTGGTTCTGAAAGGGGAGTGCTGGTAGAGTTCCAGGAGTGAATCCATTTGGGATTGGCCACAGACCACTGGCCATTGGGTATCTTCAAGTGGCTGGATTCAGAATTTAGGGTTTATTTTACCTTCTTGTCGAAGGGGAGATGCTCAAGATAAGGAATGAAAGTAATATGAATCCCATAAAATTTTTGCTGTGTGTTTTAATATGTTTAATAATTGGAGGTTTTTGGTATTCTTGAAGCGTCGTGATGGGATCTGTGAACAAACAACTTCCCTTACAACCCAGGGTTTGGGTTCATCTCTCTGGGGGAAAAATGTGGGAAAAAGGAGNGTTGTACTGTGACTTTCCATGGTGAGAATACAAGAAATGAGCCAAAAACGTCCAGAAACCCCCCCAGAAATTCAGTCAGGAGGATCCCTGCTCCAACCTCTGTCATGTTGGACAGCAATGGAATGTGGGGAAGGAGGGGGAATAATCCACCACGCTCTGACAAATAGTTTTACTGTTGAATCTTGGGGTTGTCCCAGCTTTCCCAAGCCCACTGACCTGAAGGGAATGGGAAATCATTGTGACCAGCCCAAATTGCAGCACAGCCGTAATTTGGCACGTCGGTTGCTATGGGAGCCATTGACTTTTCTGGTGCTGCACTTGGGAGGATGGGGCTGGTTCCTTCTGCTGTTTTGAGAGATGGAAACGGCCTCAGAACAAACTCCTGGATTAACAAAACAAGCCCCACTTTGGTCTGAAATTCTGGTTCTGAAAGGGGAGTGCTGGTAGAGTTCCAGGAGTGAATCCATTTGGGATTGGCCACAGACCACTGGCCATTGGGTATCTTCAAGTGGCTGGATTCAGAATTTAGGGTTTATTTTACCTTCTTGTCGAAGGGGAGATGCTCAAGATAAGGAATGAAAGTAATATGAATCCCATAAAATTTTTGCTGTATGTTTTATTATGTTTAATAATGGGAGGTTTTTGGTATTCTTGAGGCTTCCTGATGGGATCTGTCAACAAACAACTTGCCTTACAACCCAGAGTTTGGATTCATCTGTCTGGGGGAAAAATGTGGGAAAAAGGAGGGGAAAAGACTCTAAGTGATCCAAATTCCATTTATGTGAAGAACTGGAGTGTTGAGGCTGCTGTTCCAGTGGATAAGGTCATGGGATGATGGCAGGTCTTGGATCCCCAGCACTGTCCCAGTGGTCCCTCCTTGCTCAGGTGCCTTTTTATCAGCTCTTCTGCAAGTGGCTCCATCTTCACCTCCTCAGTAGGCCAAATGCATCCATCTGTAAAACAGAATTCCCTATTAGTGATGGGATGAAGGGATGACTAATAATGGAATGTTGATATATCTTTCACTGGAGTCACTGGACCTTCTAATGACACATAACTTACCCAGGATTTCAGTCTGAGGTTATTTTAGTTTTGGCTTGGATCACAGGAGATTGATTTCTCTCAAACTTAACAGATTCTGCAAAGGTCCCAAGTCTCCTCTCTCAGACCCAGAAGTCACATTGAAAAGTTGCAATGGATTTTTTCCCCCCCCGTAGGTCTCAGGTAACAAATCTGTCTCCTGTTTGCCTCCAGCTTGATTTCTTTTAGACTGTTTATTACTCTTGGTCATCAAAGGCATCTGCTGCCCGTGTCATCCAAGTGAAATTTTCAGCTGTTTTTCCACCTTCAGGAGCTCAATTTATGCCTGGCAGATTGGTAAAATGTGCCCTTTGAACTCCCAGCAGTGCTGCCCACTTGGTTCTGAAGGCTCTGGTGTTTCTCACTGTCATCCTGAAGTGTCACAGGAGCACCAGGCTGCGCTCGTGTCTTAGAATTATCAATTCTGCCCAAAACTAACTCACTGCTCCCAGATTTTCCCTTCTCTGGGAGAAAAGACCTTTCAGTACTTCCAGTCCGGGGAGGATCCTGCCTGTCAAATTCGATTTGGGGATTCATTTCAGCTTTGCTCATCTGGTGGTGGTGCTGTTCCCGCTCAGCGCGTGTCAGGCTGGATTAGCCGGGTGTTGGCACGCGATGGCTCCCGGGGCACTGACAGCCGGACCTGTTGGTGACAGCCCTGTCCCACTTGTCTTTGAGCTCCTGCTTTTGCAATGCTCTGAGTATCTTTAGCTTCCTTTTTAGCTCCTGGAGGCATTGAGTTCATTAAGAGTTCTTCAGGCGGAGTTTAATTAGAAGTTAGTCTTTGCCTTGTGTTTATGCCTGTCCTGAGTGGAAATACTGGGGTGCTCAGCGAGGCAGGAAGGAGAGACAGGAATATCCCTGGAATATCGTGGGGGGTTGGGTCTGGAAACTTGCCATGATAAGTGAAATCCGTGAAGTAATGGCTGCTGGAGTTCTTGGTCATGATCATGGTTGTGTCTTCCCTTTTTCCTTCTGGCTCAGGGATTTATTCCCAAATCCTTTGGAGGAAGCAATCTTCTTCTTTCCCCACGATGTTTTGGGATGGTGTTATTTTGTTCCAGCTCTTTCTGGAGGCAAAACCCTTCCATGTTGGTTTTGGCAGCTCTAACAATAGAAGGAGGGGTGGCTGCACTTGTAGGGAGCTGCTCCATCCTTCCATAGGCCTGGTTCCCATGTCCCAGGGGATGAAGCAGTTGACCTTCAACGATGCCATGGAGAGCTGCTCACGAGTGAAAATATGCAGAGCTCTGAAAAGCCACGCCATGATTGTGCTCTGCTGCCAGTTCCTGTGACTTCCTCGCCCTCCCCAGACCTGCAGAACAAGAACTTCTTTATTCACATCCAGCCCAACTCTTGTTGCCCTTGGGAAATTGGGTTTCACCCCGTCCTGTCTCCTCCATCCTCCGGGGCAGCACTGCTGCTCTTGGACCCTGAAGAAAGGAGATCAATTTGCTCATAACCTCCTGGACCACAGTAGATTTTCTGCTTCATTAAGCAGAATTTTTGACATTTTATGTCACTAATTATTTGACTCCAAATGGCTTGAAAACAATTCCTTTGATTCCGAACATGAACCACTTTGGGCAGCTGCCAGTTGGAAAGTCGAGCCTTGCTGGGAAGGACTGGTTGTACCAGCCTGGCTTCAGATTCCTCCAGTGGTCAGGAACTTTCTGCAGGCTCCTAAATCCTTGGATTTGGTCTGTGACTGTAGAAAACGTCATGGCAATTGCAGCTCCTATACCCTGGAACATCCACACACTGTGGGGACAGCGTGGGTGATTTTGAGGGGGGGAAATATTTTCATTAATAGAGTTTATGCTTTAGAGAAACAAGTTTTAAATGGACAGTAGTAGAGTCTTGCCTCTCCAGTCACTGAAGGGATGTTAGAACAGCCCTAGAGGTTGGTTGTGTTAGAAAATAGCACTGAAAAGAATCCCAGAATTGCAGGATGGTTTAGGTTGGAAGGGACCTTAATGATTATCCTGTGGGCAGGGACACCTTCCACCATCCCAGGTTGTTCCAGCCTGGCTTAATGTTCTAGAATCTGATAACAAGAGATTATTCCATCACTGTGGTAGTTTTTACATTTGTTTTCAAGCTAAAATGCCAAAACTGTAAAGGAAGGAATAATTTCATCTGTGCTTT
>WEKX01004742.1:0-23393 GCA_013390025.1 Pitta sordida
GAGCATGGCCTGGATAGATGCATTTTATGTTCGATTAGGAACTGGTTGGACGGATGAGGTCAAAGAGCACCAGGGGACGTTTAGGCTGGGTGTTAGGAAGAGCTTTCTCACAGAGAGAGTGATCGCTCATTGGAGTGGTCTGCCCGGGGAGGTGGTGCAGTCACCATCCCTGGAGGTGTTTAAATAAAAGACCGGATGAGGAGCTTAGTGACATGGCCTAGTTGGTGGGAGACTTGGATGGATGGAGCCTGTTGTCCATGGTTCCACGTTTACAGGCCTGATCCCTGGGTGGGCGTTCACTTGGGAGTTGGACTAGATGATCCTGTGGGTCCCTTCCAACTCAGAATAACTTGTGAAATAAACAGAACAGGATCTAAATAAGGGCTACATGGAGTTTTAATACTACCAATTTTTAAAATCTTAAATCAATTTTCAGCAAGATCAGTTTATAGGAGTAACCTTAAGCAGAAAAGTATGAACAATAATTGGGAATTGTTTATTAATATTTTCAGCTGATAGTCAAGAAGCTGCAATACCATAATCCATAAGAAAGGGCACATTTATTAGCAAAGCACCCTGACTAAGAGTGAAAAATTAAAGCAGCTATTTAAAATATATCTAACTACTGTGAAATGAGATAAATTGTAAACTTACAATGGAAATTACAAATTAAGACTTAAAACTGATTGGATGAATCCAGGACTGTAATGAATAAATAAAATTCTTGCAAAATTAATTTTATTCTATTTGTCAATGATTGTAGTATGAACAAGATAGAACTATGTGGGACCTAAAGCTTGAACAGAACATAAAAATAAAAATTTTGACATTCTTCTGTATTCACTACACAGGGGGGTAAACAGAGGGTCTACTCATATTTTATACACAAAATAGAAAAAAATCTTTATTCGGTTTTAAGAAGCTATCTAGTCCATTTTCTGACTCTCCAAATACCTTTGCCTTTTATAGAAGCCATTTGTCTAATGTGTTTTTACAGACCTACAGCACTGAAAACTTTGCAGTCATTTGGTTTTCTATTACAGTGTTTTATTATACTTGCCCATGTGACATTGTTTCCCATTTAACCTTTCCCAATATATTTATTTTTTGCACCAGATCAAGCCCACTATTTCTTGTCCAATCTGTCATAATCACTGAGAACAGATTAATCCTTTAATCCTTGCAGAACTCTTTTATACTTTTGAACACTGTTATTATGTCTACTTCTTTCTACTTTTTGTTAGGCAAAACAAATTCAGTTATTCTATCTCCCATCATAGGTCATGTTTTCTGGACCTCTAAGCATTTTCATCAGTCATGTTTGGATTACTTCAATACTTTCACATCATTCTTAAAGTGCAAAACTGATCTCCAGATGAGGATTTTACAATGTTAAGTGCAGGATTGTGTCATATGTCTTGTCTGGTTTACATATCCCACAGTTATGTTAGCCTTTCCACAACATCAGAACATTTCTGACTTGTGTTCAACAATGATTCAGTCAAATCCCAAGATGAGTTTCTAAAAAATGGCTACTCTCCTGTGGTTTTTTGGGGTTGGTGTTTTTTTCCCATCCTTTATATGTATGGCTGATTTTGTCTTAAACTTGTAACTACTGGATTTCATTCAGCCTTTTCTTCAGATCATTCCTTCAGTTGTCTAAGATAATTTTTATTTCTCTTACTATTCTCCTTGTCTCCAATCAACTTCAAATTTGATCAGCACAATCTCTCTTTGCTCCTGAGGGTCGAACATTCAGTCATGAAAATATTGAGCACACCTAGATCCAGGACAGCATGAGACTGGGTGTGTTCTATGCCTGTCCATGGACAACTGTCTGGAACTGCTGTTTGCTTTTCCAAGCAGCTTATAGTCCACACAAGATTTCCTTAGTATCACCATAAAGTGATCAAAAACTTCATTAAAATGAGAATATACAATGCCATCAATGTATTTGCTGCTCAGTTACTCTTTCAGAGAAATAAATTAGGCGTGATTTGTTCCTGGCAAATTTCTATTAGCACTCAGTCTGATGAAATATTTTCCACTTTGACACAAGATACTACACAAAAACTACTAAAACTTGACATTTTAACCACGGAATAAAGGTTAACCTGCCTCTAAGATTTTAAAAAGAGCTTGTTGAATGACTATTTAAATTGTGAATATTATTTTCCAATAAGTTTGGACAGAGTAGGGAATTGTGAATAGAAAAGAGAAATCCTAATGTCATGACAATATTCATAAAAGATAAATAGAATGAAGCAGTTATAACCTTTGCCTTCCTAAACACTTATCTGGTCATTAAGAGAAAGTGATATAATAGTAGTCACTTAAGACAGTCTCATGGGAAATTGTAGTTTCACGAAAGACATTGCCCTTTAACTGTAACAACATTTTGGTTGATTAAAATGAAAGAATTCATATAATATTGCCAAATTTTTGTGATTTCTTTTCATGCGAATATTTCCGCTTTATGAAAAAAACTTCAACAAGAAAATTACAGATAAACAACAAAACAACAGTTAACCAAGCAGTAGCTGAAATTTAATTGTTCACAGGAAATCACCTCTGAGTGGGTAGGTTTCTGAGGAGGTTCAGAGAGGATGGTCTGGCACTAAATTTTTTTCCATTTGAATTACTTTTCTGGGGAAATATGTGAAGTCATTTCTGAAAAAAATTCAGGTGATGAGATGATAATGGAAATAATGATAAGAAAGAGAACTTTTCTATTAACTGGGTACAAAGAAGCTATAATATTTTTTACAGGTATAACCTATGAAATAATATATTTAAGGGCAAAAATATTTATCTCAGAATTGCAGATATATATGTCAAATGTCTCATAAATCCCTGACTTTGACCAGTTTTAAGCCATGGTAGTGAATGGATCACATTGTAAGACTATGGATAAAGAACGACACATTCTATATCTGCATGAGTAAGAATGTATTGAGCTGAAATAACAAAGCTATTATGTATTTCTGTTCAATGAATTTCTTTATTTGACACAGTTCCAAAAAGAGCAACTCCAATTCTGATTGATTAAAAGGTTGATTGAAACATGGAGAAATATGCCTTGCTCTTAAAATCTCAAGATTTATTTCTACAAAGAGATAGCTAAGAAGTCACTCAAATGGATCAAAATGTTTTTAAAAAGTCCTCACCTGGATACAGTGAGGATTTTAAGATTATTATAACTATTATTATTCTCTGGACAGCTTTGACATTTTTCAGTGGTTGCAAATGGCAGAAGAAACAAAGAAAATGTGTAAGCATCTAAAATGTAAATGTGTAAATATTGTGCCTCAATGCTATACAGAAACCTTTTCATAGTTTTAGAAAACTGGAAGAAAATGAAGAAAAATTTTAGAAAATTACATTTATATTCTGAAAACTCTCATATTTGGTTACTCAATGTGTAATAAGAAATATAATAAGGGATTAGTAATAAGGGATTTTAGTACCTCTAAAAGGGAAATGACCTTTTATTTCCACCATTTTTCCTCCATATGGCATCTCCTTTTTTCAGTTAGTTCTGCTGCAGATTCTTACTTGCTTTCTGATAGTATCTTTTACTTTTGATATAAATAAATTTACACAGATTTCTTTTAGTTTAGTTTTTTGGGGTTTTTTTCTTACAGTTTCTCGGGTGGGCCCACAGAGAAGGGACTAAAGCCAGCCAAGACACAAGCTCATTGAACCTATAATTTGTAAGTGACTAATACATGTATTGCACAATATCATGCAGGGTGAGCAATCATTCTGACATTGGCTCCTGAGGTCCTCAGAACCTAACTCCATACCTACCTGTGAAAAAAAAAAACTTAAGGGATGAATAATACCACTATCCCTAATGAAACTACAAACAGTGCAGCCCATTTACTTAAATACACCACAATGTCATGTAGAAAAGTACATGATTTGGGAAAAAAAAACGAATTTGCAGTATTTTTTTCTAACCTTTTTGCAGACATAAACATTAATCACTTTCTGAGATTTTCCTGCAATCTCTCCTAATTATATGTATATAGTATATTTTCATCATTAAGATGAACTAAGGTTGTATAGAGGGATTTTTAAACTGGTATTGAAACCAAACCACATTGATATACAGTTCAATGTTCTACCTATGAAAAGGATATTTTTTTATGAACATGTACAACATGCATAAGATTTTTGATAATTTAGAACTTTTGATAATTTAGAAGTTAATTTTTATGCCTTCCATCTCATTCATGTTCTTATAAGACATTATACACTCGAAAGATGCTTCTCAGTTACAGAGAGCTTTAAAACCAATAGACTATAAGTGCTGATTCTCTAAGAACTTCCAAAGGCTTTTGAGTTGGTTGTAGCTCTGGGGATGAGCCTGACTAATATCAGACTGCAGGTCACCCAGCTGTGCAATGGGTTTATAATCCACACCTACCCCTTTGAGAATTTTCACTCTTATGAGAAACATTTTCTTTTTTTTTTTTTTTAAGAGAACTTCGTTTATTCTGAGGAAACAGTCTTTTCCTGCTCTGCTGAGCTGTCCTGAGGGACAAGAGAACAACTTAAAAGAGAACATAGAGACAATGCAGTTGGTAAATCATTCCCACTCCTTCTGCCATATCTCCTCCTTCTGCAAGAACATTTGAATTTCTGCTCTTTACTTAGTTTACCCAGTTAGCACCCACTTTAGATTACATAATTATATATTCCTCTCCTCCCCTTTCTATTTCTATTTTTACAGCAACAGGTCTCTACTATTCTCTTTCATAAACAACAATTAAATCAGAAAAAAAATTGCTTTACAAGGAAAGAAAATATTTACCTTTAGTTTTATGTCACCTTTTTTATTTCTGAAGGATTTTTTTCCTAAACCAGAACAAACAATTAACAGGAAAAAGTTATTTCATGTCTACAAAGCAATAGATAGTTAAAACAATTGTGTCAGCAAGGTATTGTAAAGTGCATTCCTGGATGCTCTTGGGCCTTAGGATCACCATTTAAAAGCACCATACTCTGTGGCTGAAACACTTGAATTAGATAGTTTAAAGTTTCAAGGCTTTTAATTGCTACACGCTGAAGTCCTAGAACCAAGACAAAAAAGAGTAATACAAACCTCCACCATTCTTCATGCTGTCTATGGCTTTTATCAACTACAATCTTACACCTGTTAAAAGGGTTTTCTGGAAATGTCTGTACTGAATGACTTTTTACTGCAGGAATACATTGAAAGATATTTCTGATTTGAGCTAATTATATATATGCACATTTTCTTGAATGAACTTAAATATTATATTTCAAACGCTTTTTGTTAAATCTGTGTTTCCAGAAGGCTTTTCTATGCAAAATAGGCTTTATTTTATTTTCTAAAAATAATTGCAGTTTTCAAAATATTCTGTTCTCAACAGTATAAAAGCTTAGAACTACTGGATCAAATTTAATGTGCAAATAAAAAATTATCAATTTGTCAAATAAAAAGGGGGTGGTAGAGGGCTAGGGTCAGTATGAAGAGCTGAAGCAGGGGTAGAGGGAAAAGAAGGATGCAAGTTTGAGATCACTCCCAATTACTTTCCATTACTTGCATTTGAATACTTGTAGATTTTGGCTAGGAAAGAAGTGTTAAAATGCTGTGACCAAACGTGAAATTGTGGTATTTTTGGACTGATTGGAAACAGGAATTATTAATAATCTTACAAAACAGTCTTAATTTTATATCTTCAATTTGCTAGATTTTTTCAACTTGAAGGTATACAAGATTATTGAATTGCAAAGTAAAGCAATTCAGTTTTACATAAGAACAAAGTAAATGTATATGTTAATAAATGCCAAAAGAAACATGGCTGTTATGTGACAGAGCTCTGAGAAGTTACATCTCAGACCTTTAATTTGAGAATAGATGCTTGCAGAAAACATTCAGGACTGCAAAAAGTTGACCAAGTCTCATGGGGTTCTCAATTAATTACTACAAAAAGATGAACTCTGCAGAAATTTTGCATTCTCAAGACTGGAAGGGGTTTGGGACTTCTTTCTCTGGGATAGTACATACTGGTTTGACCCAATTTCTTCTTTTCAGCCCTGGGTCATGCCTGTACCATGCAGAGCTCAATTGTTGGAAATCATCAAGAACTGTGTGGAAAAGAATGAATTTCAAGGATGCATTCTTAAAAGCTTTCCTAAGATGTGTTGAAACCCACAGCTGAAGTTCTAGTTTTCATATACTTCTTTTAATCTTCTGGTCTTAACTGCTTTTTTAGCTCTGTCCTTACAGCACTTGAAGGCATAACTCAGACTTTTTGTCCAGAGCCATGCATAATTTGACACAGATGTTCAAGATGTTTTCACACATCTAGATGACAGAGATTTGAAGATCTTCTTCTTTCCTGGACTCACAAAACCTTGGTGGCTACATGTCTATTAAAAATCTAGAACCAACTAGGTCCCATTCTTTGGCCCTGAGAACAAGTAGGTTAGACATGCCACTCCTATACTTCCCAAAATAGACTGACCATAACCAACCGGATTATTGCTAATGGTTGCTGGCCTGTGCTTGCTCCTGTTTGTGCCTCGTAATATTGCAGGAGCTGCTCGAACAATTTCTCAGCACAGATGAGCAAGGTCCATAGCTTGCTCCCATCCTACCTCTGCCTGTTTGATCAACCTTATGTGTTTTTTCTTAAGAGTAACAAGAGCGTTAGATGAAAATGAAAATGTCATCAACCCTAAATGATGGCATCTGCTACCTGGATGAAGTCACATGATCTACAGAAATTTGGGGCAGCCAAATAAAAATTCAAGTATATTTGGGGATAAATTTTTTATTTGTTTATTTCTTTTTAGAAGTCTGGGAAGATCAGAAGAAAAAAATCATCCTTACATATGGTTTATTCCCTCTGGAAACAAAATGCTTTTACTTCTGGACACACTTAGTGAAAGCCAAAGAAGTAAGCTGCAAGAAAACTGAAGCACAGAGTAGATGTGCTCTCCCTTCCCTCCTTATGTAACCACAGTTAAAGAAGCTTAGGTCCACCTTTCTGTGTTCTGTGATCAGGAGCAGTGATATTTCTGTTAGGAATGTTCAGTTTGGAGTCTTTGTTCCAGATGTATACACAGAAATTTAAATCAGATATTTTTACAGCTGAGAGCACCTTAAAATTGATTACTAGTGACCTTTAATGCAAAAAATTTGCATTGGCACGAAACTACTTTTCTAGATTTAATACAATTCTTATTTTGATTTCTTCTGAAGACAGAATCAGCAGTAAAAGCCCTCTTACACACACACAGAATATTAGAGACCAGCTCTCTTCACTTGCCTCGTCACGCAACATCCTTGAAGCCACTGGAACACTTCTTCTTTTGAGAACTAACTTACATTTACTGTGGTGTATAAGAACTGTTCCAGGTCCAGGTGACAAGTTATCAACGTCATGCAATTTGGCAAGTGGCACCAATTGGTTTCATGTACTGGGGTTCCTGTCTGCTACTCTACCTCACTGAGTGAAGCAGATCGTAGCTGTCTTCAGAGCAATACATCAGTGGTAAACACGTGCATTCAACAGTGTGAGGCAACAGCTCTCTGCAGACCACTCCCAGGGCATGGGCTATAGTTGGGAATGACTGAACTAACCAACGGTCGCAAAGGGCTCTGAGAGGTAATTACTATGTCAGTGCTAAGTATTATAATTATTTTGCTAGCTAGAAAAACCTAAAAGATAATGATATGTTACACAATACATCATGCTACGGTGGAAGACATACTTGTCCTTGGTTTTGGTTACAGTTTTGTGGAATCAAAAATGGAGGGCAGCCATATCTTTCATTGCCCATAAAATGAGAACAGCAGAAAGCGGGTTCAGATCTAATATACAACTGGCAACGAAAAACACACGAAAATGTCAGGGGAAAGAATGCTTGTGAACAGTATCTGACCAAGATTTGTATCCAATTGACCCTGACTTGTCCTTCAACAACACAGGACCTGGGACATCTTCCACTCTCTCATATGCAGAAAAAAAAACATATGTGGGGAAATAGGAAATCTCTGTCTCCTCATATGACTGCTCCTCACCCTGGAGACAATGACCTCCTCATTTTCTGGAAAATACTGACAGGTGACTTTCACATTTACAATCATATACTGGTGAATACGTTTTTGCCAATTAAGTTAAAAACTTTTGGATTTCTAGTCATGGCACATAATTTTTATTACCAGAGGATTCCTACAGTGCTAGACTTCATACCTAAACCTTTCCCAAACTATGTGAAACACGAATAATCTGCAATTCTCACTTTGCAGAAAAGGAATTGGACCCCAGAAACAAAGCTCTGATTTTCAAACTGGATTAGGCATCTCATTCTTTGCTGTATTCCATTGTGTGCTAGGTGCTTACATATCTCTGAAACTTGAGTGCTGGTCTAGGAATCACACAGAAAGCTATTGAGATACCTAAAAATAGTTCCTAGATTTTCTTAACCCAGATGGAACAATCTAAGCAGTGGCTTAAATATGTTCATTGTTCCCAACTTCTGATATTTTGAATTCATATTAGCAAGATTTTATTTCCAAATGAGCTCACTGGTTTTGAAGGCTGACAGCAATGGTTTTACTGTAGTCACAGAGCTGCATGCCCCCATGCAAAAGAAATATATTAAAAAAGTTATGACCTGCAATAAAATTACTACTATTGACTCTGCTGTGTATATAAAGGGGAAAATCAGACATGCTGGTTAAATGTTTTTTGTATACTGCACACCTCCTTCAAGCACTAACCTCTAATAATATATCACAAGACAATAATTCGGCATATGTAATTAATAATCAGTTATTTCCTGGGTAGTATAGCAAATTGACGAAAGTGAGTCCAATCTCACACAGGCAATACTAATCCTTGCAAATACAGTCAGAACCTATTTGCAGATAAGAGCAGGAGCAGTCAGAATCAGCTCAGGTTTTTATGGCTATTTAAATATCCAATAAAGAGTTTGTAATCCCAGCCTTGCAATTACCATCACATGAATGGAACTCAGTAATAAGGTCTGATTCTTATAAGACACTTTCCAGCAGTGCATCCTGGGTGGCTTTACAAAGGGAGATGCATATCTTCACCCTTTTTTACAATGTGGGAAAACAATGTATGCCAAGATGCAAGAGTACAAAATTAGAAGTCAGCAGTCTTTTATAGACAGAAATAAATCCCAGGCAACCTGAGCATCATGTGCTATTCTCCAGTGCATGGGAGGAGCTTTGAAGAGCTATTCAGGTGTGGAGTCATAGCTTCTGCCTTCAAATCTACAATAAAATCCACTGCACTCATAATAATTCATTCTGTATATCATATAGATTCATTTATGTCACCAGAATTGCTTTCAATCAGCAGATATGAATGTGTTCTACTTATTTTTTTCAAAACCTCTCTGTGGAAGAAAACAACAGTAACAGAGACACTGAAAGGCTATGCCTTTCCTTAGTCTTGTGCTTTGATTCTTCCCACATATGAATAATCTAATACATGAGGAGTCATAAAGACTTGTAAAGGGTGTTGCCTGCTTCAAGTTAAGTCAGTGTAAAAATGAGGAATATTATTCTTATAATTGCTTACAACAACATTTGAGTATTTATGAAGTGACTCAGAAAGTGAGAGGATCTACTGGAATTTGAAAGTTATCCTCATAAATATTTTTCTGACATTTGAATGTAGAAAAGCCACCCATGACTGAGTACAAGGTGGAATAACATGAATCATTAATTGCAATTATGTTGTTTTGGGTTAGTAGTAGAGATATGATTTGTTTTTTCAAAGAGGTACTAAGTAGTGATTTCTGAAAAACCACATTCCCCTCCCCCACCCCATGCCAATGTTATTAGGATTTATTCCAATTGTCATAAGTGCTCGGTCTGGCAAAAAAAATTCATTTAGTCTTGGCTAGAGTTTCCAAAGGGAGCTGTATGACTCAGACTCCAGGGAAAATCTAAGATCTTATTAAAGTACTTATATTGTAGTCTTTTCTAGGACTTGAAAGCATTAGCTCTGACCCATTTCCCATGAAACTGGGAGGAAGTGTCATCTTTGTCTCGCACTTTTTCAGTAGTATCTAGTCATTCCATGTCTCCCCTCTACCCAGTACTGCAGATAGAATATTCTGACTGCATCTGTATTGGCTGCATCTGTATTAACTGCATCTGTATTAATTGCATGGGTCGACTTATTCCACTCACAGACATCAACTTGCTCCACTCACCCCACTCCTCCTTCAGTGGTTTGTGTACTTCATACTTGCAGGTGGAGGTTACTGCTACATCTGTTCCCCTCAGCTGTTTTGAAATGGAGTGACCTTTTCAAAGAAAATGAACAGTTCTGGTTTAGGAGATGTACACAGCTGGTTTTTGCTACTCCCTTTTTCAAACAAGGAGCAGGGCATTTACAACCATGCTGTTGACACAACTGTGGAATAGTGGACTGGAGGTAATAAATTTTATGATCTGCACAAAATTAGCTGCAGGTCACCCTTCCCTTGATACCTCCCTAGCCTGGTTATAATATGTATATATTTTACTTGTATGTATTTTGTATAAATATATGTGAGTGTATCTTATATATATATATAAGACACACATTTATGGTTTTGTATATATTTTTATGTATATGTATACTATCGGGTCTTTTTCAGGACAACAGTCAGGAAGGTTAGCTAAAACAGAATGGTGTTTACTTGATGAAAAGGAAAAAAAATGAAAGAGATTAAAATTACCAAGCAGAATGGAAAATCCTTTTTAAAAACAATAGTAGTATAAGTCCCCAAATAAAAGATTGTGTTGCCAGGAAAAATTACCTTTGAGCCAGAGTAACAATAACAACAACATGAAGAAACCATTAAAAATACAAAGAGAATAAAAGAATGGTCTCAGAATGTAAAAAAGAATGGACTCAGAAAGAATAAGCACACAAACAGAATTGACAAGCTAACTGCTGTTTTGCAAATCTCTGTAGTGGATAATTCGAATGTAGAACTGTTTAAAGAATACAAATGTTTAGCATGGATCCATTAACTCCTATTTCCACACACTATTACAAAAGATACATAACTGAACTTGACTTTCTAAATTAACTGAATATCATCATCTGTAGGAAATATCTGAGGAAGATACAAAGAGCAACAGTCTTCTCTGCAAGCTGAGGGCAGCTAGAGGGTTACCTTATAGTGACCTTTAAGGGTCACTTATAGTGACCTTTTGAAAGTGGGGTAGACAATGTTCAAACCTCCTGCCTGAAGGAATCCATTGCATAAAGGGAGAAGTTCTTACAAGTCCCATTGAACTGGTATGCAGTTGGATGCTGAAGACATCTCTACACAGATATCAGAACCTCAGTCCCCGTGGGTACTGAAAATTTGGTCTGGAAAAAAGTGACAACATTGGCAAAGAAATTAAGAATGTCTTTTATCATGGTGTGCTTGCTCCCTTCTTCCTGCAGACAGGCTGCAGAGAGTTTGCTAACCATCCTTATTGGCATGCTAACCTGATCAGCGTGCTCAGGCCTGCAGGATCCTGTATGTACTGAAGGGTGTGTTTAAGCCTCTCCCTGCACAGACTATGAGTCTGGCCAAGGTGGTGCTGACCTATTCCTGGAACAGTATTTTTTTGCGTATGTGTGTGAGCTGCAAAGAATCCCTTGAGAGGTTGCACAGGGGCTCAAAAGAAGTGCAGAAATGCTGAGGGAATCTCTTGGAGGGACAGAGAGACTCAAGGGAAAAATGTGTTCCTCAGGCACCAGCTACAGCCAGTGAGGTTCAGCTGCTGGCATCTATCTCCACAGACCTCTGAGATCCGGCAATAACTTCTAGAATTTTTGTCTTCTTTCATGTTAGAGCAAAAGCAGCTTCCAAAGATAATGATGAAAAAGACAGCTGTTGAAACTCCCCCACAGAGGAGAATACAAGATTTGGGTTTCATCTGAGGAATTGTATCTTATCTGAAACTCTTCTGAAGGGTCTAACTGTTTTGTGTCTGCACAACTGGTCTGGAAAGCTGACTGTCATTTTTTAGTTTGCATTTTGGTTTGGTTTTGGTTTTTTTCCCCCTTTAAAGTCTTGAGGATTCATGCCTATCATAGATCTGCATGTGACAATGTTTCCTCAAAAAAAGTACTCTTACAGGTATCCAATGCCTCCAAAATTCAGTAGCTCCTATTGGTTTGAGAAAAAATTCTTAAGGATAGGGGATAAAAACCCTACCACTTTAAGCCTAAATTGAAACCTTAATTCAGCATAAATTCACTGCCCACTGAATCTAAACATCCCACTGCCTTCAGTCATTCATCCAATGTACAATTTGCCTTCATCAATGCCGAGTTTCTTCAGACTAATCTTTATTCTGTTGGGTTTTTTCCAGGTTGTTTTAGATTCTGCCATCTCTTAACCATACAAGTGGACACTTCTTCCTTCATGTTTTGGTTGGCAAGTGGTATGAAAATCCTACACGCCCAGCTGCTTCTGAGCAATCCTCCAGGATTGTTTGTCATTGCCACTGCTATTTAACTCTCAGTGGCAAGTACTATAGAGATCCCAGAGGGACAGTAGTACTTAATGTGACATAAACCTTTACTCCAGTAAGGTAAGGTGCTTGATATTCTAGTCCCCATTAAATGCCTGTGTTTGCACTCTGGGAGATGAAGGACCTGCAGAAGCCTGTATTTTCCTTGGAGTCTTTGGAGGGATGTCTCACTCATAGGCTAATCCAGGCTTGTTTTCCAAAGTTAACTTCATGTCATTTGGAATGTGTTATTCAAAATATCACTAGTCTGAAAGAATAGGAGCCTGAGAATGCTTAAATACTTTGAATAAAGAAGACAAATAATGTGAGAAACTACCACTAGCCCTAATTTTACTATCCATTAAATTTCATGTTGGATGACTTAAGTAATGAACTTGTCTGCAGCTAATTCCATACAGAAAAAGTCATAAGTTTCATTATTTATTTGTTCATTGGTGTGGTTTCTTTGCTTTGATTTTTTGTTCTGTTTAATTTTCTTCTGTATCCCCAGCCCCTGGAAGATGAAACATAATTTTCAAAAGGCTGTTTATATTAAAACAACAACAACAAAGCAACAGACGAAAACCACAATCCTGTGCTCATCTATAGCTAACAGTTAGTAATAGATAAACAAGGTCTAATAAAATAAATGTCCACATGGCTACCTGCCCAAAGCACAGAATAGGTCAGATTTGGAGATCTGGAAAAGCTGAGTTCTTTATTCTCCAAAGCACACGTCAGGACTGAACATAGTCACTGAGGAAGAGAAGTCACAGATCATGATTTGTAAAGAAGGTTGTCCCACAGGATTCCTGAATCAGCCAGGCAAAAGTGGAACTAATTACCAAGCAAAAAAAAGAGAGTAGCTTTATATTTCTGTTAAATGTCTTTGTATTTACTTCTAACTTAAAAAATACTTTCTGAATTGGTTAAGTGATGTTTTAATTACAAATAGGCAATCTGTTAATAGAAATGAAAAATGAAACAGAAATATATAAAGACTAAAATCTCCTAGATAATAGAACCTAGTTAATCCATTTTTTTTTTATTTTTTTTTTTTTCCCAGGAATACATTATATTTTGAGAATAGAAACCTGGAATTTGGTGTACATAAAGTCTGAATACTGATTTAACTAAATTAGCCTAAAGTTTGTATGAGAAAAGTGTATCAAATAGATATACAGATATAGATAGATGTAAAAACCTATTCTGTAATAATTTCCATTAGAAATATTATTCTGAAATAAAAACATCTTTTTCCACAACAATTTGGATGCTGTTGAAGTGAGGTATTCTGGTCATATTTCTCAGTGACAAAAGGCACTTAAAAACCTCACTTTGTAATGTGCAAAAGATGTGAATGGAGAGGAGTGACCACTTGCTGAAGATCCAAGACAGACTGTAAAAATCATTCTTTATTTGCTTGTTAACAGTTAATCATCTATAAAAGTATCAAAATCATTCAAAATATGCTATATTTTAATAACTATGGCTACATGGTATTGATACTGAGATGCAAACGTACACTCATACATTTTTAATATTGAGCCAAACCTGCTTCCCTTTTAAAATACATAATTATGACAAGAGTCAGAGAAATGCACATCCATAACAGGGAACAGCTTACCAAAGGAATTAAACCAGTTCTGAAACTGTGCATAAGAATGATTGCTGTTGTGTTGAGAAATATGTGATTTATTCTCACCGTTCCTGTCTCACTTTTGCTACTAATTTGTTCTTGGATTTCTTATCTCAGTCTTCCTATTTCACAAAAATTTATTTAACTGAATGAAGTACTTTAAAGTTACTATAAGAAAAATACTGTAATAAGACAAGGTAGTCCATATTACAAAATCTTCTATTAGTAGTAGCCTGGCCAAATGTCCTGAGAATACTGTAACTCCTTATTATTACACAGGGATGTTGGGACAGAGGAAAGTATTTCTTAGCTTTGCTTTCCTCAGCATTTCTGTTTCAATGCTACCTTGAAACAAAACAAAGGTGGCTGTGAGCCAGAGATAAACAAAGCCAGGCACAGACAATGGACTGTAGGTCGTCTTGTCAAAAAACAAATAATAACAAATGCAAGAGAGGAAGAAAAGAATTCAATCTGGCCTAAAATATCTTATAACACTGAATATATACGTTTGGTTTTACAGTGTGAACCACTGGGACCCATGTTTACACCACCTCTATCCACAGTTTCCTGTAATTTATGTATTAGAGAGATAATTGCACAGAAATCAGAGGGAAGAGAAAGGACCTGCCCTGTCCTTCCCCATCAGACAACTGTTCCACTATCTTTTCATGGAGGTACTGCCTTTCTGTTAATTCACATATTTTTTTGCGTATACATGTCAAGGAAAAGATTTTTGCAGACAATCACATGCAGAATTCATCAAAAAGTGATGTTGTGTAATGTGGAGTCTTTATTTAAAACTGGAAGCTCTAGGCTGTGCGTGAAGGACAAATACCTTACATGTAAGTTTTAGAACAAAGGCAAACAAGACTGCATTTTTCTCCAAAGTCATAAAAAATAAGTCAAGACCACTGACATCTTTTTCAGTGGAACAAGGACTATTTGGGGAAATGCAATAAAATAATATACTTCTAGTAAAAAAATGGAATATATTGTGCTGAATAACACAGGAGAAACCAGAAATGGAAAATCTGAGAGGAAGAGAGGGGCCTATGTGCCCTGTTTAGTGTATAATGACAAAAAGAACATTCGAAGATCAACATAGTTAATCTAGGATTATTAATCTCTAGGAAGAGATACCACTTCCAAAATAAGAGGGAATTGAACATGTTTTGGACAAACAACACTAATTTTGATTATACTGAAACTAACAGAAAAACTCTAATTTTTTTCCATGGGCTTGCATTTCATCCAAAGCGCTCTTCCCCCACCTCTAATTTCCAGATCACTTCAGCATGCAAGGAATGCTAAATAAGTAGCCTGTCTTTTAGCATTACAAAACCTATGCCCTTGCTTAAAATAAAAGGCAGGTAAGATGAGAGGAAATGAGAAGTAAATTTTGGGGAGGCACAAATTAAAGGCAAGTCAGGAGAGAAAAGGCAAGATCAAAGGGGAATATTTAGTTATGATATGCAACAATACCTTAAGTTAATAAGCAGATCCTGATGATGGAAAAAATGGTAGCTGGCAATATACAAAGTCCTCACTGGGAACAGAAATTTTAAGTGCGTGTTCAAGTCAGCTATTAATGAGAGTGTTAGAAGTCAGCACCTATAATAATTAGCAGCCATGATTTAAAACTCACTTATCTATGGTGCTTCATTCATTATATGAAAGTGGAAAAATGCCGAGATGTCATTTTTCAGATGGCCAAAGCAGAAACAAGCTTTGCCATTTAGGCAGTTATCTAGGCTTCACATTAGAAGGTGAGGAGAAGGGTGGGAATTCTTTTAAGCCACGTAAAAAAAGGTGGCAAAGCCTATTAGTTTTAAAAGTGAAGTAGGTTTAGATTAGCTCAGTTGTTGTTTAAAATTTGGTCCTAATAACACCAAGGTCATAAGTTGGGCACACGTCATACCTGGGCACCTAAGAGTGGAACTTGATGACCTTCCTGGGTCCCTTCCAGCTCAGAATACTCTGTGATAATTACATGTTTATGTCATCTGCAAGAATCAAAATGCAATCAGAATTTTTCTGAGTCTTTTGTTTCCATATGTTCTTTAACAACTCAAAAATACTAAGCTGTACATGTGTATATTCTGAAGAGAGCAGGTTTGGGAATGATGAGTAAAATGAATGTACCCAGTCCATTCACAATAATCTTTGGCATAAGATAACTGGTTGTAATGGAGATGGCACCAAAACTAAGGAGGAATTCCACCTCTTGCTGCCTCACAACCACAGTCAAGCTGGCTAGCAAAGACAGAGCTGATGTGTTGGCATACTTTCCGTAATTCTGGATAAAATTTTCCCAGGTAACTTCCCTGATGTCACCAAGTTCCCAAAACAGAAAGGCCACCCATTAAACTATACTCGGAAAAGTTAAGACTGGAGAACAAAGATGAGACATTCCCATTTTATCCTAAATGTATTCAAGGGTGGGTTTTGTGGGAGGGACAGTGTTTGCTTAGTTTGGGGTTAAGTTTTTTGTGGGGAAGAACTGTGGGGAGTTTTTTGTTTAGTTTAGTTTGAATTTTGGTTTAGTTTAGTTTTTTGGGGTGGCGACACAGAATGCAATATTTTATCTAACCAGAGAGGCTCAGAGGTGACCTCATTGCTGTTTACAGCTACCTGCAGGGCGGTTGCCGCCAGGTGGGTGTGGACCTCTTCTTTCAGGCTGACAACACCAGAACGAGAGGACATGGCCTCAAGCTACGCCAGGGGAGGTTTATACTGAATGTTAGGAAGAGGTTTTTCACAGAGAGAGTGATCGCTCATTGGAATGGACTGCCCCGGGAGGTGGTGGAGTCGCCGTCCTTGGAGGTGTTTAAGAGAAGATTGGATGAGGAGCTTAGTGACGTGGTCTAGCTGGGGGGTGTGGGGCTGGATGGTCCTGCGGGCCTCTCCTGGCTTGGAGTGGCCTGTGCACCTGTGAGGGATCTAGGCTTATGTTCACTACTCTGGGGTGTGCGTTTGGTCTCTGTACGGGTGTTAGATGGTGAGTTGGACTAGATGATCTTTGTGAGTCCCTTCCAACTCATAGTATTCTGTGATATTCTGTGATTAACAACAATTTCAGTAAAATGACCCTAACTATAACAGCTATTGAGATGCTAGTAACTTAGTCGCCCTTGAATTTTTTGCATCGTAGAATGTTTGTGTCGTATGTAAAGGCTGTCTTGCTCACTAGACCAGGTTGCTCCAAGCCCCATCCAGTCTGGCTTTGAACACTCAGGCATGGGCATCCACAGCTATTTGAGGCATCCTATTCCAGTGTCACATCACCTTCACAGTACAGAGTTCTTTCCTAATATCTAATCTAAATCTACCTTCTTTAGGCTTAAGGCCATTTTCCTTGTTCTATCACCACATGCCCTTATAAAAAAAATTATCATTACTGATGGTTCAGCTCCTCTGATAGGAGCTCTGAAACAGATATAACGCCATGTTACACTATATGCAACATTGTATAGATATGCTCAGAGGAAAAAAGGCCATAAAAGATGTTAAAGTTCCAGCCCAGCTTATGCTGTATTTACATTAGCATTCTAATAGAAACTCTGTAATAGGGAAAAAAAAATCTATTGGCATTAACCTCCCTTTGTTTACACAAACCTTTGGAGAGTTCTGCAGTGATCTACTTATTGTTCAGGAGATAAAGTCAGCCATGTCACTCTGGAACCATATACCAATAGGCATTAAGTACCAAACCCTGAAGACTGGAGTTGGAGTTAGATACGCTTCTTTTGGAGGATAGAGTAGGGAAATAAAAGTCTCAGCAGCCCCCAAAAGTTAAACTCTAACAGGTTCAAAGTTTGAAGAAAAACGATTCATGAAATGGTAGAAAAACAAGCTAAAAGGGAACATGAGATGATGTTTGCTCAATTCACTTGCCCAGTTGAGAATTAGACATATCTAATTCTTGTCTACAACATGTACAGTCTGCTTATTAAGACCCTATGCACCAAGCTCTTCTGCAAATGCTTCTATCCAGTCCATGCTCCAAGAGTTTCTCCTGAAGCTTATTGTGGGAAAATGTGTCAAAGACTTTGCTAAGATCCAAGTACACAACATCCACAGCCTTTTTATCATCAACCAGGCGAGTCACCAGATCATAAAAGGAGATTTCATTTAATGAGTTATATTCATTTAATGAGTTTAATTCCAGGTACTACATTGATACAGTATGCCAGGTTTTTTTCTTATGGTTTTACATTCACATTTTCTCTATTAATAATAATAATACAAGAATAACAAACTCTTTATCCTTCTAGTTTGGCAGACCTACACAAACAAGAGACTACAAATTGATTATTCATCAAAAAGAAAAGGACAAAAAAAATTCAGCTGAGTAATTATGTACTGTTGAGATGCTGGAATTGGGAAAAACTCTTTAAAATCCTTTTAAACATTAAATTGTTTTAACTGGGCTTCAAGTAGTGATTTCCCAGGTCTCTCATGAACAAGCCTGGACAGCTGTAACCCTGTAGCCTCCAAGCCTGCTTGTGTTTTAACAGGCAGCCTTGCTGCTGTCAGGCACAGCAGCTGAAGGTGTCCTTTCATGTCCTTTTGACGTGACATCAAGCTATGATGCCATGCAGTTCAAACTCCATGCCCAGGGCAGCAGCACAACATTTTGAACTTTTCAGCTCAGCGGAGTCTCTGGACCATGGGAAAAACATGCTGCCACTGTGCTATTTAAACTGTCTGAGTCTCATATGTTACTATGGTACAATATGAATTAAAATCTCCATTTCAGGCTTTTAAGAATCTTTGTTTCAAAACCTGCTTTCTTCCTCAGGGTCCATATGCACAGCAGAGCAAGTAAGTTTGTGGCTTTTTATGCTATTTTATGGTTCTGTTTCGAGTATCATCATTCTCAGGTCTTTGCAGGCTTTTGACAAGAATCTTCTGTTTTCTTTTAGAAACAAACATTGAGCAACCAGGCGGGAATGAACCCCAAAACGTTATCAAGTCCAATCTTTAAACAACATTTCCTATTCCTCCTGTTACTATTTACAAGTATCTACCCACCATTTTGCTAGTTGTTAAATGATTACACAAATAGTAAAATTCCTCCAATGAATTCTGAAGCCTTTGTGACATTTCAAAATAGATGTTAACAGGTAGTAGAAGTTTCATAGTAATACCATGATTTACCATGGTGTAAAAAACAGTGACAATTCCAACTCTACTGATTGCCACAGAAAGACTGGCCAAAAACTTTCAAGCCCTCTAGCTGCTGATCTCATTAACCCAGTTGGCAATGTGCTAACATGGAAATAGGGTGAAGAGCAGCTTCTGGCAATCACCAGTGCCTTTGCTACGGTACAATAAGTGTGCTTACCAGCTCTCAAAAATACTTGGCTTTATAAACAACTGCTTCACTAAGTGCCTATAATTTTTCTATCCATGTCAGAGCAGAAATGCACACAAACTGTGTCATCTCACATGACTAGTCAGAGCCCTACATCATAGAAAAGGGCTTCATTTGGAAAAAAGCCTATTCTGCTATACCGTGCCTTGAGGGAAAGCCATATGAGGAGCAGCTGAGGTCTCTTGGTTTGTTCAGTCAGGAGAAGAGGAGACTGAGGGGAGACCTCATTGCAGTTGCAACTTCCTCATGAGGGAAAGAGCAGGGGCAGGCACTGATTTCTTCTCTGTGATGACCAGAGAATGGCCTGAAGTTGTGTCAGAAAGAGGTTCTTCACCTAGAGCGTGATTGGGTACTGGAATGGGGTCCCCAGGGAAGTGGTCACAGCATCAAGCCTGCCAGAGATGAAGAAGCATTTGAAAGATACTCTCAGACATGTGGGGTGTCTTGGGGATATTCCTGTGCAGTGCCAGGACTTGGATGTGATGATCCTTGTGGGTCCCTTCCAATTCAACATATTCTGTGATATTCTCTGATATTGTATCTGCTGTTGCTTTTCTCCTTGCATGGTAATTCTATGAACATTCATCTCAAATTTTTTCTGCACCTTCTCTGGTTCTGGAAAATCTTTTCAAATATGTCAAAACTCATATACAGTCCTATTTTCCCACAAACTCTGCCCATTTCAGAAAAAGAGATAGTATTACTTCTCTGTTTGTCTTCACAGGTAAGAAGTTAAAGGTCCTTTTGGAAATAGCTTCAACCAGTGGCTTATATTTGCCTGTTAGAGAAACATAATAAAAGCCCACCCTGTGTCATTTGTATATGCTTTAGTAATGTGGTTTTAAAGCAATAGTTTTGCTTTTAAAAGGTGTATTTTGCTGTGGAGACAAAGTCCAGAACTCAATTTTAAGTCTTTTTTATTCTGATCATGCCTTTGCTACTTTAATGGTGATGGCCTGAGGCTTCTTGACCTGGCAAACATGAACAGCTTTTCATCTTCATAAAAAAAAGCTGAGATCGTTCACTGAGTTTTCTGTTGTTTATCAGCCCTAGTAAATATTCGCAGGTGTCCTTATTCATTACCTGTTTCAGATTTACAAAGAAACCTTTCCAAAATAAAAGAGGGGAAAAAATGGGGGGAAATATTTGGAATGACAGCAGTAGCAGCAGTCAGTTTAGTTGATGCCAAGGCAATTGTAACCTTCTCTGTGGTGGGTCTATTGCATCTTCCTGTTCCATTCACATTGTCTTTTCTATATCTTGGACAACATTGCCAATTAAAACAAAGCCTTTACCTTTCAGCCTACTTGAAAACAGGGTTGACTAAGATTTATTGCTGGTACAGTTTAAAGTAGCCAAGAAACAGATATCCAGCCCCAGCTGTAGTAGATAGTGTTTAAAGGAAGGCTCAGAGCCATTTTATTTAGTCATGTCCTTCCCATGTCTGAAAGAGCTGAGCTGTTTCAAGAACATGCTTTTGTTCTGTATAGAGTTTCCTGGGCATCCTATTCATAGTACTTCAATCTTTGATAGAAATTTGAAAACACTGACACTGCCTTTACTGAGAAAGCATCCAAGGAGTCCCTCAAGTCAGTTCTCATTTCCAGGACATTTTAGATACAAGTGTTTTGTTGTAGGTGGAAAGAGGGGGGAAAAAAAAGTGTTACTTAAAGCTTTGATATTCATTTTGGGCCTAAAACCTATAATGAACCTGAATACTGTTTTTTGGGAAATGTCATTCTGATGTATTATTTTTCATGTTTCATTTGCTTTCATCTTTATTGGGCAGATTAGGTCTCCCAAAGCATAAGTGGTATACTTCATACAGGGTCCAATCCTCATGCTACAGCCCTCGTGATGGCTAGAAAAGATTAAGGTAGCTGAACCACAATACCTATGTAACTACTCCAAATCTAATATTGTAGGATTTTTTTTTACTAGAAAATTTGTTTTTCCGTTAAATCCAGATGCTTTTGCTTCAACTGATCCAGATCACCTTTTGTCTTTTTCCCCAATTAATTCAAACAGAACATTTTCAGATGGCCTCTGTATTTTGCAGAAAACATTATACTTAGTCTTAATCTTTTCTAGCAAATAGGCTTAAACTTTAGGTAATTTTTTTTCCAATCTTTTTTGCCTGTGAAATTTTATGTTTCATTTCTCTTCACCTCTTTTTAAAAAAATTTTTATTCTGTGTTCATACTTATAGAATGGTTCCAGTGGGGGCTCTCACAAGAAGTTATTAAGTCAAATTAATTATTCTAGTTTTCTTACATCTGGGTAGTTAAATTACTATTACGAATTGTTATTTTAATTCATTTCAATAAAAATTAAGCCCACTTATGAAAAGTAAACTGCTAAAACAAAGAGAATGAGGTAGACAGATATTTCAAGAGACAAGAATAGAAACTATTATTACTTTTTTTCTTTTATTCTTCTATTTTTTAATGAAATCCCCAAGTTGTGCTGTCCACTACCAGTCCTTGTTGTAAGTATTAACACACCACAGCTATCGACTACTTGGTAGTTCAAGTGGTTCTGGTTTATGACACAGACTGAAAGGTCTTGCATTTTTGCTTCTAATATTGTTCAAGTTTGATTCAGCAATTTTTTCCCAGGTGGGAATGTTGTTTTCAGCTCATTTTTTACTAACCAAAAAGAAAAAGCAAGAGATCCATTCAGGGAAAAAAAATACCCAAAGGATATTGTGTTAACTCTAGTGCACTTAGAATTAATTACTGTAACGTCTTGACTGTGGGACTAAAAATATGTCCTTATGTGCATACACGCATACGCACATGATGACACATATGTTGCTTCTTGGAAATTTGGTATTATCCACAGCATGACTACAGGGCAGAGGAGAATTAATTAAAAATATACATGTAAATTTTTTTTTTGTATAATGTATTCATATTTACATTTTAAAGCATGGCTCTGGGTTGTCATTCTGGCCCTACCACAAATGTTCTGTTTAGCAAGGCTAATATGATGCCATTGTTTGAGGATGTCAAAGTAAAAGGTCACATATCAACCTTAACCAGTATTTCCTCTTTTTTTGCAATCTGTACATGATACCAATGCTTGGCATCTTTGGTTAATTTTGGAGAAGATGAGAAGGAATAAGGAATTTTGGCAATAGGTGCGCAAATTCAAATTTAGGAAGGTAAAAATGAGATGCCCTGAGTCCCACTGCCGGTCAGAATAGAAATTAAACAAATGCATCTTAGTCATCCTGCCCTTCTTCTATTTATAAAACAAATCTAAGTCTCACCTCTAGCTACATACTCTGTCTACTTGGGAATATAAATTATTGTCACTGCTTATGTTGGCTTAATATATTTCAGTTGCTCATGATGAAGAGTCCTTTATAAAAGACTAGGTAATATTACTTTTGTTCATTATGTTCCACTCCAACTTGTTTCCCAAGATGATAATATTTGTAATAGATCAGTTGTCATTCTGAGTTTTTCATTACTTCCCTTGAGATAGCTGACAATGCAAACAGCCAAAATGTAGCAGAAACTGTATTGCTGTTCTCCAAGAGATCCAAAGTTACCAGCATGTGGTTCTCATTTGGAAGGACTGAGAAGGAGTAGTGTTCTCATAATAGCTCCAAACAAAAAACATGTACTTGAAACTGAAGGGTAGAGTGAGAGGTGATGTCCTTAGGAACACATTTTTAATTTTTAAGCCAATACTGGTACCAAAAACTACATTCATTTGCCAGTCTCACTATCTGCCAAGATATAGAGAAAGGTCACCTATAACTGAAGAAGCACAACCGAAAATGGGAGCATTTGCATCAGTGCACCATGGTGACAAGTTCACAGAATCACAGAATCACAGAATCA
>WEKX01004742.1:23617-34797 GCA_013390025.1 Pitta sordida
CACTTAGACTGGTTGAACCTCATGCCATTGGATTCAGCCCATCCATCCAGCCTGTCAAGGTCCCTCTGCAGAGCCCTCCTACCTTCCACCAGATCGACATTTATCCCATATACTGGTTGAAATAGAAGTTTATTTAAAGACTGATGAAAACATGTAAGTTCCATGTCCTCCAGGCTGCTACTACATGCAGCAATATTAAAACTATACTCATCTAATTGCCTTACCTACGTCCACAAAATCACTTACAACCTCCGTTGATGTCTAAGCATAATAAAAAGTCATAATAAATGTTACTATTCCAATACAATGGACTGTTTCCATTGATACATAAAACAAGAGATGAAAAGAGATGGTCTTACTAGACAAGACACTATGACTATCTGATAGCCAAAGACACAATTAGGGAAATACTTTTAGAGTAAAATAAAAAAGAATGATTTATAATACATGGCATACAGTTGAGTGCCTTATGGGGAAAAAAAAATAAAAGGCTGTCCTGAGGTAAGTAGAAACAAGTCATTTTTGAAAGAGAAAATTTCTCTGCTTTAAAAAACTTAAAAACTCACATAAGTCTAAATTTTGTAAAGAAAATTTGTGTTTCTGAATAGATGTCTCCTTCTGCACTGAAATTCAAGGATTTTTTTAAAAAAAGCTGCCTTGAACGGCAATAAATTTTTCTATTTTCAATTCTCAGTGAAATTTCTCCTAGTTTGCCCAAGTAAGGCTAAGAGAATTTGAAAAATTACTGGTTTTTTCCTCTAAATGAAAATTATTTTCTATGCCACCCGTTGTGTTCCATGTTTTTAGTTTAACTTGGGTACTTTTTAATTGACTGATTATTCTGGAAAGACTTTCAGATGGCATGGAGATCAGAGTTTGAAGTGACCATGTTTTTATTTTTGTTATCAATATTGCTGATTATTCAACTGATTAATCACTTTTGGCACTCATACAGATTATATGAGATGGGGAGCCAGAGAAAATCATATATGCTGTCTGACAGCTGGCAGGAAACCTGTTTGTCTTGTGCAGAATTCCAAAAAGAGGAGACAAAATTAGTTCCCAAAAGTTTTCCCAAACATGTTGGGGCAAGGTGAGATTCAAGAACGTCCAACAGAGCTGAGATTGTCTAGTCAACCACCTAGATCTCAGTTTTCAAACATTAGACTTTAAGAGGTTTATGAGGAGTTGGGCACAGGTAAGGGAATTAGGGCAGGTGGTGCAAATTACAGCAGATCTGTAGGTACTCTGTCTGGTTGGTGTTTGAATTAACAAGAGCAAACTTCTAAACACCACACAACAACTGTGCCATACATAAATTATTTTAAATATAAGTCCAGAATGTCATCTTTTACATGGATTCACTATAGTATTTCTTGTTCATGCAGTTCGTTTTCCTTTCCAAGAATGTCATAAACTATGATGCCCAGGTTAAAAGAGCATGTGTTTATATTGATTTTTCTCCCAGTGTCTCAATGTAATGTACATCCCTTCTGTATGTTTCTGATCCTCCATGAGGCAGTATAAATGCAGTTATCTCAATGGCATATGAGGATGGGAGCAGAAGGCACCTTCGAACTAGTGAACAAGTATTCAGAAGAGAAATCTGGGCAGAAGGAGGAAGTTCATATAACTGATTACAATAATGATTAAAAACAATCCTCCGAGTAGGTTCTAGGGGGAGGGGAAATAGGATAGGGTGGGAGTGGCAGAGGGGATTTCTGCCAGATGTGAAAAGCAGAGAGAGGACAATACAGGCTCACAGCAGGATGCCCGTTTTCCTCCTACCAGTTTTGAATGACTTCCAGAGAAAGAGTACACACAAGACTGTGTCTCCCTCGAGTGCCTGTGTTCCTGACAAGTATGAGATAAAGACAGGAGGGCTTGGCTATATCTTTAAAATGTGAAGCAAAACTAGTCAAAAAGATTGAATATAACCTTTCTGCTAGGGGATTTTGTCCAACAGTTACCATGAAAAATTGCCTAATTATAATTTTTGAGGTTCCCAACAGAAAGACAAAATGCCAAATTAAGTCACGTGGACTCCAAAAGTAAACGTTGCTTTGGTTTGATGGGATGGACATTTTTATTATTATTATTATTATTTACTTGCCCAGTAAAATGCTTGAGGGTTTTTTTTTTCCTTTTTACTTTATTTTTACCTTCATTGTTATTCCTCCTTTCCTGTATTCTAATAGTTAAAATGGCAAAAGGAAAGTGATTCTTTCTGGTCAGAAGACTTTTTAGCTCCACTCTCAAAGAACTTCAGATTAGAAACTAATGGTCCATTTTATTATTTGTAACATTTCAAGCTCAGAAAAATCACCACCCTAAGAAAGCAATGTTGTGACTGGAAAAAGAGGAGACAGTTCAGAGGAGACAACTTCCTCCTAACACGAAGAGAGCCCTTATAGGCTACTGGTGCTGTTATGCCACTGCCTTGCAAGAGCAGCCGGAAAAGTGACTGCAGCCTTTTCTCACTCTCACACTCCTGCCACCCATGGTGCAGAGTTAAGTTAGGCATCTTCAAAGAGAAAAGGTTCAGACAGAGAGGACACAAATCTATCTGAAGTTGTTCTCATGGTGGTAAATTGTTAGCCTACTGGCACACCACTGGGTTTGGCTTTGTTTAACAGCCTGGCATTCTACCAAAAATAAATCAGTCTTTTAATTTAGACGCTAACTGTATACCTTCAAGTTTCGATATTTTCAACCAAGGCATTTAGAATTTAACCATTATTTCTGCAGATCACAAAATCAGATAGTATTAATAATACCTAATTGGCTTTTATTTTGGCTGGAGCATATTTCTCTAGTCCTAATTACTATAATAAAATGTAATATATGTCAATTGTTACACAAGAAAATAATTAAAGAACATTATTATTACAGTGGAACTTTGTTCCTGCTTAGGTATGAAATCACTTATCCTGACACAAGTCAGGAGCTGGAGTTCGATGTCCCAAATAAACTAAACTTGCCATAACTTCAGCAGAGCAGTGTTTGCAAGTGACAGCTTTTTTGTCTTTGAGAGCAAACACGAGAAATATTTCTCTCATACTCAAAGTCTATATTCAGCTCCACATAGATTTTTTTGTGGTTATTGTATCAAACCTGAGTCTGACTCAAGATTCAAGTAGTGAAAATTGTCATCTTCTGTGCTACATCTGAACCACAGGTCTCAGAATAGACTGTATCATCTCTGTCCTTCATTGCAAGTATATTTTATCCCCATAACAACATAACAATTCTTGGGAGATTAGCAATTTAAAAATGCAACACTGTAAATTTATACCTCTCTAAATGTGTCCTGAGAGAAGATCTGGTAGTTAAGAGCAAACATACAATAGGAAAACATAAAACAGGAAAATACCATCTCTATAATATCAATGCAGCTGGCACCATTCCTTTGAGAAAATACTATGGTCTTCATAGGAAAAATCAAAACAGACTCCTGAGCAGTTAATTCATTGTTTTTCCCAAACTTATCTTAGAAGATTTCTAAGAGAACAGCAATGGAAGAATTAGGGCAACTACAGTCTGTCCCATCAGAAGAAGGCTAGCATGAAATTTCTTGAAGCTTGTTTTGGGAAAACATAATTGTACTGTGCTCTCCATAGTCTGATTATGGTTTCAAATTAATTTTCATATGTTTACTGCTCCCTAAGCAAATCTATTTACAGGAATTAAGCAAACCACATACAAAATCTCTAAACTAGAATTGGTCCAAGAATAAAGGTGATGTTTTCAAGTTCCACTTAATTATTGAAAAATAATAAATATATGCAGGTGAGGTGGAAGTCAAAGCAGACAAAAGAAAGTCAGACTTCCATTTCAAGGTATAGGGTAAATTCTGTGACTACTTATTCTTTGCTTCTGTGTAGAGTGTAGCTGCGATTTTCACTGCATTCTGCTGAGGTGATGCAGAGCATACTTGGTTTCAAAGTGCATTCAGATTTGCTATTGGTGTTGCAGAAAGACACACACTAAACTTGGTTTAGAAGTGCACATAAACACATACTCTCAGCTTGCTTGTTCTCAAACGCCTTAAAACTGAGCAAAGACTGGGAATGAAGTAGATTTACCCCTTGACAGACTTCAGTTAAATTGTGCCAGTTAATGTCATGTCTGAATGTGGTCAGATACACAGAGACTTTCAGTACACTTGGCTAATTTTATTGCCAAGTCATAAGAACAGCACCTTGCCTGTAATGCAGAATACACCCACCCTTCCCATATTATAAGTTTCTGAGCCCTGGCATCAAATTTTGTCTGAGGTCTGGACAGATGGACCTAACACAGATAAACATGTGAACTATGAACTAAAACCTCATTTTCTCCTTCCTCTAGGGCAATCTTGTTGCCCTTCTCCTACTCCTAAACCTAGCAGGTTTGTGGAGTAAGTTTTCCTTAATGCCCAGTCATGGAATGCAGCTTGGGAAAAAAAAGGAGAGTCAAAAGCATAATTTATTTGGAGCAAGAAGCTAATCATTGGCCAAGTCAAGCACTAGAGTTGGTTTGTTCCAAACTGTTATAACATACTCAGCTTTGGAGCCCAAATTGATAGTTCCTTGTCCGGGTGATAAATCTCATTCCATGAACTGACTTGATTACTAATTCTGCCTATCCTCCTTTCCTTCTCAAGAAACTGTGTCCTTACTGAAGGGACAAACATAAAGTGCAGACATTGTCATTTAAAAGAAATTACTAATTGCTAGTCAGAGACTCCTCTTCGCAATCATGTTGCTAGAGTGGATATTAGGCATAGGATCCATCATTAGCAGTCAAAGAGGCTTGAGATATTTTCTTCACAAATTGAAGAGTGATCTGGCACCTAAGGTAAGACTTAGCTGAATAGTTCTGCTATCTTCCAGAGAGCAGAAGACAATGGAGTGAAATTCAAGTGAAAGAGTTTTCAAGTGAAAAAGTTTCTCTTGTCATTGACTGAGTATATTTAATCAAAACTATAGCGGCATTGGGTGAATGTTTATTAGAACATAACTGAGTAGATTCCCTTCACTCTGGTTTGGTAAACTTCTTGTAAGCTAGTAGGAAAAATAACCATGGCAGTGATCTTATGGAAATGCTGTTTTAGTCTAAATGCTCATTGATTTTAGAGCCTGTGAGATGGTAGGAAAATACTTTGTCGTGGTTTGACCCTGGCTGGATGCCAGAGACCCACCCCGACTTCTCCTGAAGGAGAAAAACTGGAGAATGAACCTGGTTACAGGCAAAAACAAGGCAAAACTATAAGAACATAAAGGGTTTCTAACAAACAAGCTCAGAACTGCAAGGGAAGCATCATTTAGAAGGCAACCTTTCTCCCCCCACCCCTCCTTCTCTTACAATAGATGTAATATTCACTTTTCCACCAGGAGAAAAAGGGGGAACATAGGGTAGGGGTAAAGCACGGGCTGGAAAGGAACATTTTATGATGGGTTACAAACTGGTTGGAAGGGCGAGCTCAGAGGGTAGTGGTGAATGGTGCAACATCGGACTGGCGGCCAGTCACCAGCGGAGTCCCACAGGGGTCAGTGTTGGGCCCAGTACTGTTCAANTATTTCCACTAACTTAAACAGATGTAAAAAGAAATTTATATCTAGAATTGTTTACAGATTAATATACCAGATGTAAACATGGAAGCTGCTTGTGAGGTGCGGTAGCTGAAGCACAAAAATGAAGCACAAATTCAGCCAACTCCCTGATGAGTTCAATTCATAACAAACACAAGAAAGATCTTACCCCTGCTGAACCCAGTGATCATTTTCCCCACTGAATGCAATGAATAGCACAAGATCAAGGCACTTAGCACACAAGCTGAAACTCTGTTCTCTACTGGGACAGGTGAAAGTTGTGTTTAAGTTCCCTGTGGATTCTCACAAAATCAAAGTTGTTAGTTTATCTCCTGACAGTCCTGAAATCCTTAAGACTCGGATAGAGAATCATTCTGACTCTCCTGGGTGTAACACAGCATAAATCTGTAGAGNCATATCTGTGATTCTGTGATTCTGACTCTCCCGGGTGTAACACAGCATAAATCTGTAGAGGTGAACCAGACTTGGCTCCACAAAATTTAGGAAACTTAAGCATCCTGTGTTCCTCATATAATTATCTAGAGTATTCTTCACAGCTTCACCATAACGTCCTGTGCCAGGGTTCCATTGCTGTCATGGGAAGGGAATGGGATATTCCATCACAGGTCTGGATATAAGGATGCCCCTTCAGGTTATGTATATAGAAAGTACACATTTTGGACACACTCATGTTTGGAGTTTTAACACTGAAGAAAGCTATACTACTGAAAGTGTCTCCATTTTTAAGGGTAAAAAAAGGGAAACATGAATGTTACAAAATAACTGTAATAAATTTGCAGATGGTACATTGAACAAAGTAGGAATGCATGTTTTATGAACCTTCACCATTATATGTCAGAATGGGGAAGGAAAAAAAGAACATAAAAGAGATTGCTTCTATTTTGTGTGTGTGTAAATTGTGTAACCATGTGTTAATATTGGTTAGGAAAAATATGTAGACACTTTATGCAATTACTCATAACCAAAGATCAATTACAAAGTTTTCTTTAGAACAAGGTATACCACAGAGTTGTTAAGTAATCAAACACTTCTGTGATTCTGATGTTTTACCCTAATAAGACTCTGAGCAATATGAACACAGACTGAATTTTGAAGAACTGTTGTGTTACTGTCCCCCTACAGCACTAACAGTAACCTCACATATAATGCACAAGCTAGATCTCATTTATTGAGAAATTGTGTTTAATATTAATAAACAAAACAATAACCTAAACCACAACAGACTTCAGGTTTCATTTTCCAAAATATAAATAATTTGTGAGCTAGTGATAGTGTATTTTATAGACGGTGGCACAGCAGCAGGGGGACAGATGCCTCATCTGGAGGAAAGCTTTGAAAGATGCTACTATCAGCATTCTCTGGTGTACTGAGCCTTGATATTTTGCTATAAAATAAATTAGTGTATGTGAGTTATGCTTTGGGACAAAGATTTCATATCTGTGGTGTTAGGTACATCAAGAGGAGATCTGATTTTTTCAATGAGTACTCAATCATGCTTTCTGTACAAATGGTTAGAGCATCCAAGCATGGTTTTAGACAGTTTTTTAAAAGTGTTTAAGTCTGAAACTTTTCCCCCTTTCTATGCATGGTTACCCAGAACTCTTAAGCAAGTATGATATTTATGTGTATTCCTAATAAAATTTGAACTCCCCAGACAATTTCAAAACAAAGGAGTAAACATCTTAAGATATTGTTTCCACAAGTGTCTTGTATCTTATTAGATACCAGAAAATTCAATGGCACACATCTAACCATCAGAAATCAACTCCTATCCTCTACTTATGGAAATACTAACTTTTTTACTAAGCCTGCTTCCAGTACTTATTTGGTTATATGTCTATTTATATTATTATCTTCATGAAACTTGTTTAAACTTCTCCATCAAATGTCAGGACTTCTTTGCATTCCTGGGAAATGCCTAAACAAGTTAATATAAGATGTGGGGTGAGAGTCACAATTAGACATACACGGGTGAGTCTAGATATAGGCTCCTGACTTTTTGAATCTTCACTGCCTTCCCAAGAGTGTCTCAGAAAGTGCTTCAATATATTCCTGTTTGGTTTGCCGAGTTGCAGCAATGGTAGGGTCCACGGGAAGTTTGACTGCTTACGGACAGGGANTGAGTTGCAGCAATGGGTAACTCTCTGCAGGGTCCAGGGGAAGTTTGACTGCTTACGGACAGGGAGCAAGGGAACAAGCAAAGTTTCTTCGGCCAACTCAATTTTTGTAAGACAGTGGGTCCTACGCAGTTTTTCAAAGCTTTTGTCCCAACAGAGTTACATTTCATTGTTCAAGCAAACCTAAGATTCACAGTATCTGTCGAAATAAGGATAGCTAGTTCTTTTTTTCCCCACATCTAGCTTTCAACAAACAAGAAAGAAAAGTGCTATGAGGCTTTAGAAGCAGCCACATGGTGAAATGTTGTGCAAACTTTGAATCTTTATTTACTTTAAAGAGACGATAGAACAAACGTGAAGTCTAAAGTAGCATACCTGAAACTAATTGTTGGAGCCAATATTTCTCCCTTGAAAGTAAACATCAGGAAAGTTTGACAAATCCATGTCCTACAAGTTAATCTTACCTCTAATTTAATGTTATGTTGAACAGTTCTTTTAAATGAGTGGCATTAATGGTTCTTAAACTTTTTTCCTTTGAATTGCACATCTATTTTTAAACTCATAAGCTGTGAAAGCCATGAACCATGAACTAATCCAAAGTCTGACTTTCTGTAATAGGGATCTATCTGCACAGATCCTCACTCAATCACTACTGCTTCAGGCTCAGAATTCTCTATGAGTCAGTGAATGCCTTCAGGGATATAACAAGCATGATTTAAGTTAAATTCTGTCCCCACAGAAGAACATGGAAAGTCTTCCCCACATCCTGCCTGTGTAACTACCATCTAAGCATTATCATAAACTTACAGCAAATATGACAAAAACTCACCAGAGGAACTTGGTGATACTTGCTTTACACATCCGTGTCTTTCGGATCTGTAGTGACATTATTTGATGAAGTGGTTGGTCTCTAGAGCTCTGAGAAATTCTTCATTTTGTTACATGTGACCAGAGATAGATTCAAAAAGACATACAAACACACCGCAATCAACCACACTGCTACAGATACCAAAACACAAACCAGCAAATTTACCAGGTTGTAATATCAGTTAATTTTCAAACTGGAAGAAATCAGATTTTCCGATTGACTTCATAACAGAACTGATTTTTTCCCAAGGTGCAAGAATATGCATTATCAAATGAAAACAAGTGATAGTGAATTCACTTGGAGTATTATCCACAGTATCTGCATTTTCTGTTTACAGTGGTAGTCTCTAATTGTGAACAGATCTGCTGATGTTCCATGGATTATTTCTAAGAAAACAACAAAAAATTGTCAAGAAATATTGCAGCAGGATTTACCCTGGCTAAATGCCAGGGGCCCAAATGGTCACTCAGCCACAGAATCACAGAATCACAGAATCACAGAATCACAGAATATTCCGAGTCGGAAGGGACCCAAAATGATCACTGAGTCCAGCTCCTAAGTGATCATACAGGGATTGAACACACAAGCCTGGTGCCATGAGCACCATGTTTTATCTCTCTGAACTAATCTCAGGGTCATGTCATAATTTATTTTTTTAATAACCAATTCCCCATGTCATGTGGGGATCATGTCACTGAATTCCTCATCCAGTCTTTTCTTATACACCTTCAGGGATGGAGACTTCACCACCTCCCTGGGCAGACCATTCCAATGAGGAATCACTCTCTTTGTGAAAAAGGTCTTCTCAACATCCAGTCTAAACCTCCCCTGGTGCAGCTTAAGGCCATGTCCTCTTGTTCTGGTACTGGCAGCCTGAGAGAAGAGATTTACATCCACCCGAATGCAACCTCCCTTCAGGTAGTTGTAAACAGCAATTAGGTCACCTCTGAGCAGTCTTCTTCTCCAGGATGAACAACCCTAGTTCCCGTAGTTGCTCCCCATAGGGCTTGTTCTCCAGTCCCTTCATCATCCTTGTTGCTCTTCTCTGGACCCTCTCAAGGAGCTCAACATCCTTCTTCAACTGGGGAGCCCAGAACTGGACACAGTACTCAAGATGTGGTCTGACCAGTGCCGAGTACAGTCCCAAATTATAAAATTATATACAGTCAGGTCTCCTATACCATGGGACAGTGGGTCTTCCCCCCTGTATGCAAAGCCCACATTCCACTTAGATTGGCAGCTCATTAATATACAAATTCTCCCCGCCACCTTACACGCCCCCCGGCATTCCGGCGCTGTTTTGGCACTGCCCTACTGTGTGTGTCGGTGTTTGTGTCGGTGTTTCCCAGTGCCCACAGCCACCCCATGCCAGGAAAAACTCCTTTTCTCCACAGCCGGGGACACTGGTGCAGGGGAGCTGCCCACGGCACTGTCTCAGTGTCTCTCCAAGTGGATAGACGTGGTCTCTCCATACTTGGGGTAGACGAGTATGTCTCGGAGAGTCATTCAAGAACATCTTGGACACCACGTTTAACCTGAGAGTGTGTAAATCTTTCATAACTGCATGAGGCTTCCTGTCTTGGAGTGGGGCAGGTGTCTGGCTGTGCCAGGAGCGGAGTTGCTGCCACCCCGCCCAGGCCTGGAGCGGGGGAACCGCTGCCACCCCCGCCTGGGCCGGGAGTTGGGGAGCGGCCGCCGCCCCTGCCCAGGCTGGGAATGGAGCCGCCATGGCAGCTGTACAGGTTGACTTGCATATTCAAGACTGCCTAATTGAATATTCACGCATGTCAGGTCGCGCATGCACAGTTGCGAAAAGGGGGCTCCTTAATCATTGAAAAATCATGCCACTAAGATGTGAAACCACAATATGGGGGCGTGAAGTGGAAGAGGGCAAACTGTACAAAGGGTGGGCTGGAATAAGGCAGTTCAGTATAAGCAAAAAATAAAGCAAAACAAAAGCATGTGCAGAGGCAAAGCAAAAGAAATAATCTCTACTTCTCATCAGCAGAGGTGTACACATCCAGGGAAGCAGGGCTCCTATGCATGTTAGAAGGCAGTCATTGAGAACTGTCCCCCTCCTTGCATGCTTCCTCAGCTTTTATATCAGAGCTGACCTCATGTAGTACGGAATATCCCTCTGGTCAGTCTGGGTCAGCTGTCCTGCTTGTGTCCCCTGCCAGAATCTCGTCCTCAGTTGGGGGGAATGGACAGTGTACCTGGTTGTAGTCAAAACACTTGTGTGTTATCAACACCCTTTTAAAGCATAGCATGGTGAGGACTGCTATGGGCTCAAACAGACCCAATACAAATACAGTCTTACCTCAACTATCCACACATAATTATTTACTGCTTCACCTATTCACAAAACATTAATTACAGGTTTACAGGTTCACAGGTCCCTGAGTTTGAAGGGACCCACAGGATCATCTAGTCCAACTCCCAAGTGAATGCCCACCCAGGGATCAGGCCCACAAGTGTGGAACCATGGGCAACATGCTCCATCCATCCAAGCCTCCCAACATCTAGACCATGTCACTGAGTTCCTCATCCAGCCTTTTCTTAAACACCTCCAGGGATGGCGACTCCACCATCTCCCTGGGC
>WEKX01004742.1:34844-50212 GCA_013390025.1 Pitta sordida
TTCGCTCATCCATGTCATCAATAAAGATGTTGAACAGTGCTGGGCCTAACACTGATCCCTGTGGGACTCCACTAGTGACTGGCTGCCAGCTGGATATGGCACCACTCACCAACACGCTGTGAGCTCGTCCATCCAACCAATTCCCAACCCAACCTAAAATTAATCAATTTTTAATAAATATTTCCAGTTGACGCATGCGTGGTTGCTCTGCTTTGCGGAGGATCAGCGCTGCCACTAACCATGGGGTTAGACTGGCACACCACTGTGGGGTGGGCGGGCGGTGCCTCTCACTCGCTGAAGATAGCCACAGATCATTCTCTTATGAGTGTTATGGAGATTGTGTGTCATTTATAATTCCAACAGGCTCATGAGAAGTTGCACCCTCCCTGTCATTCTAAGCCTAGCTGGGGTCCCTGTTGATACACAGCCTTAGGGAAAGTGTTCCTGCAGAACTGTACTGTCCTGCACATGGACTACAGCTGTAGCTGCTGTCTGCTTTCCCCCTCTGCCATAACCACCCATGTCTACTCTCAAGCCATTGTCCATTTGTCTCCAGCAACACCTTTCCGGGGAGTGCCTGTGAACTGCGAGCGGGGACTGCCTGTGTGTGTGTGCGTCTGTATGTCTGCGTGTTACTGGCTACAGGCGGAGGAGGCAATACCAACTGGTGGCTGTGTTGTAGCCGCCACAATGAAAGGGAAAAAGTCTCCGCCACTGACACCACCCGCCTTCATAAGGGTTCTCAGGGTCTCACTCTGTTGCAGTTACAAGTGTTCCCAAGCTCCAAGACTACCAGTGGCATGGACCCATGGCAACAGGAGACAGTAGACACAGGGGTCGTCCCGGTGGAATGCAGCCTCCCCTGGGGACACAATCCAAGCATGCGCTGACCCCCTGTCCCTCTGCAGCCCCGAGGTGAGCTTCCCCATTGCAGTGGAAATGCAAGCATGTGCGGTGATAGTGCCTCGGTGGTGGTGAAAGCGGTAGCGTGGCCAAAGAGAAGCCCAGAGTTTCCCCGGGGATCTCCCCAGTCAGAGAGGGNGTGTCATTTATAATTCCAACAGGCTCATGAGAAGTTGCACCCTCCCTGTCATTCTAAGCCTAGCTGGGGTCCCTGTTGATACACAGCCCTAGTGTTCCTGCAGAACTGTACTGTCCTGCACATGGACTACAGCTGTAGCTGCTGTCTGCTTTCCCCCTCTGCCCCACCCACCCATGNGGAGGTTCAGAAGATGCTCCCCAGTGCTCTGTATTAGCGGAGAATGGAGCCATGGGTGTGACCTATATACATAGTAATGGCATGTCAGTATTCGTGGATTAAAGGTTTTGTGGGACCCGACAGAAACCCGCAATCCACACATAGGGAGGTATGACTGTATCTGCTGAAAGTACCTTGTATTGACTCAATATGTGAAAGCAACTCCTTTGAAAAAACTGAGATTTACAAAAGGGTAAGAACTACTATTACAGGAGTCTGTTATCCTGTTCCCAGCATTAGTAAATTGATAGGACAATTGAACCTCAAACTGGAAGACAAGATGATAAAAAAAGAGAAATTGAGGTACATCTAACGAAAAAACAACCAACCAACCAAACAAAAAACCCCCTCACATAAAAGGATTACGAAAAAATTGCATTTGTCCTAAGAATGTTATAAAAAAATTAAATTTAATTCACTATTTTCTCCTGAAGAATTGTGCTGCCTGAATTCATATTTAAGTTACTAATCTGACAAAGTATATGTCACAAGTCTATAATGTTCTGTGACACTAGTGCCAGGACATTAGACTACAGTACAGTGAATGCCTTGTGTAGTGTTGAAAGTGTTAGAGTTAATTATATCCCATGTTTGGTGGTCCTAGAGACCATGGTAGTTGGGAATTTCTAGATGATTTGGAAATACAGATTATAGCCTTAAGTTTAAAGGACAACAGATTAGCACTGAGAGTGTCAGTTTGTTTCCCAGAGCAATAGATTTGACAGCTGTATCTTCTAAATCTGCTAAGAAAATGCATTTTCACTGCAGTGCCTCTGTTTCAATTCTCTTTTCACATGTTGACTACACTTAAAATCATGTTTGAAACAATTTCCAGTGTTTTGCACAACACCTCAGGTTTCACACCATGTCACAATCTGGAAAGTTACTGATAACCTGCTATTCATCTTGTACTTCAGTTGTTACCAGACCACAAAGGAAAAAATAATCAAACACGAGTAACCTGTGTGTGATGTATGTTCTTGTCAGGCAAGCAAACAGAACTTGCTTCAAGTCAACTGAGACTTAAGTTAGCGATTCATTTTTGTTTTCTGAAGACATTATTTTCTGTCTTCTGATGGCCAACAACATTTGTTGAACTTGAGAAAACTTTTGCACAGAACTATTTACTAAAAACTTCACCGTCACTCTAAGGAGTCAAAAAGCTTTATGGTAGACTACAGTCTCTCTGCTTTTGCTGAGAATTTAAATAAGTTTCTGTGTTTAGAGTAACTAACTAAATTAAACATGAAAATAATCTATTTCACCAATCCCTATTAATATTATTTTTTCTTCAGAATCAGTGCCCAAGACTTTCAAGAACAATCTAGTTTGTAATGCAAGCTGCAGATCTGCCATGCTCCTGGAAACAGATGTGTGTATAGCCTGGGCTGCCAACCTTGTTCTGAAAACAGATGCTCAGAAGACTTTTACAAGGATGGCCAAACTCAGCGAGGTTATAAGCATTGCAAATTCAGCAATTGCAAATTCAGCTGACCTTATTCAGCAGCACAGATTTTTTTTCACTAGTAGAAACAGTGTAAAAACCTAATTTCCTGATTGACTGCTAAATTTTAGATTATGCATTTGCTCCTACCTCAAATTTCTTTAGATTCCTCATGTAAAACTTAGAATTTGCTGACTTTTCACAATACATGGATCAATATTTTTTTCCTTCTGATGGTGGCCTAAACCATTACATCAGTACAGATGTCTGGATTACATATCAGCTATTTTGATCCTAGCTTCACCCATGAGAAAAAATAAAATTAAACCTAAAAAAATATGTCTGGTGCATAAAACTAGCATTGCCTTGTTCTTGAAATCCCTATCTTGAATTCACATACTCCTCATTACTCAGAAAGTCAGCCAACAAGCACAGATACATTCCTTTGCATCTGGGGATAACTGTGACCTGTCTGAGATCTTGGTGTGAATTAAATTTGAACTAATAGTTGCACTAACTTAGTCCTGGCAAATGACCATTTCCCTCCCTGCTCACAGAAGTCAATCCTTGAGCACTTCTGCAATATAGAGTATGTCCCATCCGTTTCATCTGTTTATTCATACCTACACTTATTAAGCCTGATGGGAAAGCTGCTCTGAGGCAGGCACTGCTTGTAGGGATGGCTCATGCTGAGGCTTGTCTGGAGCCTCGCTCTGTGTCTGAGCCCACAAAGCCATGATCTGAAGCAATGGTGCTGGAGCCTTTGAAATGGACCCAAGCACTACATTAAAACCTGGCACCTAACCAGATATGCATTTAGCGCATCTAGCAGCACCCTCCTGACATATTTTTAAGCCAAAGAGCATGAGAAACCCCACAGTGAATGAAGTATCAGAGCGTTACACACTTGCCAAACTGCAGGCTAAGGTGAAATGGCAGCAGCACTTAATAAGCAGGTTAGCCCACAGCCTGCACTCACATCACTGGTAGCCCCTGATTCCAGAGAAGTGGGCATAATTTTATTTTATAGCACCTCAACTCACTACCTGTGAGAGCATTTATACTTTGAGTGTCACAGGAACAATGTATGATAAAATGATGCTTTTTTTACCTTCTCAAATTTAGCTTATTCTTTAAATCCACACTATACGTTAGTCCCAGGCTCCGGTCTTGAATACTGCTTTAAGGTTCCCAGGGAACCAGAGAACAGCTGGTCTGTACAGTGTTTCACAGAAAGGTAGATTTCTCTATGTGGGAATAGAAATCTGCCTCCATGTTAGACTGTCTGAATAAATACAAGGTTTGCGATTAACCACGAGACTGTTTATTGGAAGCCATTAACAAAGACTGTTAGACAGTCATTATCCTTATATGCAGAAACATCTGTACACATTTTCCTGTAGCAAATACAGTGAATCCCCGCTGCATTGCGACCTCTCCTCTACGACCCTGCCCATTTGTGAAACAATTTTTTCACAGTCCAGCTTCCGGGATCTGCGACCTTAGCCAGGCAACGCATGTGCAGTGCATCTGCCCTGCCGAGGGATGGTGCCGTGGTGCCTTTGGGGCGGGACTCACCCTGCCCTGCGGGGAGGGGGCTTGCAATGGCAGCACTGTGCCCCCGTCCCTGAGCCGGGAAACTGCCCCACAAAAGTGAGGCAAGCGAGGCCAGGCAAGCACTGTGTGCTGGGACGGGACACCTGTCTCTGCCCTCTGGGACCATACGGGCAGCGCTGCCTCTCCCAGGAAGTGTGGATGTTAAAGGCAAGGGAACCGACCTGACCCCTCCACACCGGGGACACCCCTTCCTCGCCACAGAGGAATGGCGAGCATGCGTGGTTGCAGCAACCAGGTTTCTGAGCCCCCTCTGACTCGGGAGACACCCCCCTCCAAGAATGTGTGGACTTCTCCGGGCTGCTGCGACCCTTGAGGATCTTTCTTGCACTGTTTCACTGCTTTTTTCTCTCTCACACAGACACAAACCTTTAAACATTAAAGATTTTCAGAAGTATTTAAATAATTTTGTTTTAGCCACCCCAAGATTGAACAGAAAGAAAGACAATTAGAAGTGTTCTCTTGTAATCCTTTGCCATCAATGTGTTCATTAAGTCCCATGGCAGGCTTGATTTGCAAGTTGGAATAGTACCCCATATATTTCTGAAGGTCACTAATTCACATTGTTTGAACTGTACTGCACAGATTAAAAAAAGTATAAATACTCTTACCCATACTGCAGTTTTCTTCATGTCCTGTGTGCATACAGAGATTAATCAGTTCACCAAGCTTCAGTCCTGTTAAATGAAAAATTTAACATTGCTTTGCCTTATACTTAACCTCATATCCCTCATTCAAGGCATTCAAAAACTCAGAAGAAGCATGACAAATTAGTGTTTGGAAGTCTGATTTCTTTCAAACAAATATATTTTTTATAAAGCCTGTGGAAGAACAAGAATGTTGCTATCTTCCCCAAAATGTAACTTTGGGACAAAAATGGTGTTCAAATGTGCCTTTTTCATGTTGACACTTCATGCTTGTTAGACAAAGGAAAATAAGTTTCAACAAAAAACCAACCACCAAAAAATACCGTTAAAAGTGAAATTTCATACAAAAACACAATGGTATGAGATTAGTCAGTCATGGTTTAGTGGAACAGTGTTCCTCAATGTAAAATTCATTCACCACCTTTTGTTCCTCCTCCCCCCCTGCCACCCGACACTGAATATAAGCATTGTCATGGATGCAGTTTACATAATGAGTGGGCTTTAAAAATCTCTATAAACCGGGCTTTGTGGCTTAATAAAAAAATTGCAGCTGTCCGTCTACAATCCCATAGACTGTGCTGATTTTTTATGAGTGATTTTCTTCATAAAGTACCCATTTAGCCAAGAATGGATTCCATGCCTGTGTGGAGAAGGATTCCATATTTGATAGGAAGTATGCAATCCTAAGCATTGAATTAAGGCTGAGTAAACGAAATATCTAGGGAAAAGATGACTTGGATGACTTGACTTTGTGGAAAAGACTGCTCACATGCACAGAACACTCTTGTTTCATTATCTTCCCTTCCAAAAAACTTTGTATACCACCAGTGACATGAGTGAGGGGGTAAAGTGTATGACAAAAAAAGGAAGGTGGATGTAGTAAAAGCAAAGTACTGCATATATTTCTATTGTTAACCTAGATAAAAATAGACTTCTCTCCCTGTTACCCCCCTGGCTGGATGTTCTAGAGAAATGTGTTCTTCTGAATCCTTTCCACATAAGCTTTTGTTTAAAGAAAAAAACTCCATATATTACTTATGCTTTTTAAACAAAGGGCATATTTTCACTTACAAAACTTGAACTGAAACAATTAAATGGGACAAAGAGTACAGTTTGTATTAATAATTAACTTCAATCATTCTAATGTTTCAGACATCAATAAATGTAGTCGATTCCGATTAAATGTCAAAGTAATTACAGAATCACAGAATCACAGAATACTATGATTTGGAAGGGACCCACAAGGATCATCTAGTCCAACTCACCATCTAACATCCGTACAGAGACTGAACACACATCCCAGAGTGGTAAACATAAACCTAGTTCCCACACAGGCTAACAGGCCACTCTGAGCCAGAAGGGACCCACAGGACCATCCAACCCCACATCCATTTGCCATCCTAAAAGAAACAAAAGTACTAACCCTTTAACTTTCTGCATTAAAGACTTTCACAGAATCAGAGAATCGCAGAATATTCTGAGTTTGAAGGGACTCACAAGGATCATCGAGTCCAACTCTTAAACAGCACCACTGCCTCCCCGTCAGGGAATTGAACCCTGGTCTCCTGTGTTCATATTAGTATCTTATAACAGCTATATAATGCATTAGTGTAAATGTTTAAAAGGGACAACTACATTATACTGGAGAACAAGCCCTGCGATGAGCGACTGGGGGAGTTGAGATTGTTCAGCCTGGTTAAGAGGACGCTCAGAGGTGACCTCATTGCTGTTTACAGCTACCTGAAGGGAGGTTGCAGTCGTGTGGATGTAAATCTCTTCTCTCAGGCTGCCAGCACCAGAACAAAAGGACATGACCTAAAGCAACGCCAGGGGAGGTTTAGACTGGATGTTAGGAAGAGGTTTTTCACAGAGAGAGTGATTCCTCAGTAGAATGGTCTGCTCAGAGAGGTGGCGAAGTCGCCATCCCTGGAGATGTTTAAGAAAAGACTGGACGAGGAACTCAGTGACATGGTCTAGACGATGGGAGGCTCGGACAGATGGAACATGGTGCCCATGGTTCCATGCTTGTGGGTTCGGTTTCTGGAAGAGCATTTGCTTGGGAGTTGGACTAGATGATCTTATGGGTACCTCCCAACTCGGAATAAATTGTGAATAACCTGTGAATAACCTGTGAATCTTTTCCAGCAAAGATTTCTTATGTCTATTAATCCATCTTTCATTACTACTGCAAAAGGAAAATACAGTACATCCCCGGTGCGTTGTGACGTCTCCATTACGACCTCGGGGATTTGTGAGGAAAATTTCTCACAGTTCAGTTTCAGAGATCTGTGAGGTTTCCTCNCTTCCTGGCCAATGCACGTGCAGTGCCTCTGCTTTGCTGAGGGGCGGTGCTGGCTCTCCCTGTGGGCAGTGCAGTGCCGGCCCCCTGGGGAGGGCATGCGGGCAGGGAGGGTGCGTGGTTTCTCCAGCTCACAATAGCACTTGGAGCCCTGCGGCATCGTGCCCCGGTCCCTGACCTAGTCCTGTGTGTCTCCTGTGTGCTCCGCTGAGACCCAGCACAGCACTGCAACAAAACATGCCCTTACTTGTTACTCAAAGTCCAGGCAAAGCCCAGGCAGTGCTGCCTCTACCAGGACCGATGGATGTTAAAGGGAAAGAAACTCCGATCCCAATACCCGCCCCCCCGCCATAAGCCACACGGGGTGTCGCAGTGTTGCACAGTTAAGGTTTTTCCAGGCTCCAAGAATGCTGACCAGAACTCCGGGACACCCCTTCCCTGCCAGGGAGGCAGGGTGAGCACAGGCGGGCTGGCACGAGGCCGCCAGGGCCGGCACAAGCACCAGGGCCAGGGGGGGTGTAGGGGGAGCAGCAGCATGGGGTTTGGGCTGCAAGCACCCAGGGTCGCAGCAGCCACTCAGAAATGGTTCCCTTTGCTCCCCTGTGCTGAGAGAGACCATGGGAAGGAGAGGAAAAGTGTCCATAGTGCTCCGGAGTGGCGTGGGGTGGAGCAATGGGCATGGCATGCATGCATATTAATGACCTGTACATCTTTTAGAGTTTGACGTTTTGCAAGGCCCTCACAAATGATGGGATATAACTGTATTAATTAAATCTATCAAATCTTGGACATAGTTACATGTTTTTAAAGACTCAATCTATGTTTTTGTTTTCCTTCCAGCTTTCTAGGAGTGCCTGCTTTCTCCATGGCTTATGGCACTCATGAAGGGCAAAATCCCGGTACAAATAAAAAAAGTACAGTGTATACCTCTATTTATATGCAGTGAATATTGTTAAAATCTTCTCTCTTTCAGTTTTTTAATATTTGAAATTACATTAGCAAGAAAAATTTTCATTCAGAGTAATCATCTATATCCCAGTTCTACAAAATGAATATCTGAAAACTGGGCATTTTGTTAGTCTGGGAGAAGAACCGAGAATTAAGTGCTTTTAAAAATACTTGGAACTATGAAATTTGCCTATATTTAAGGATGGGAGCAAAATGAGAAAGTTTTCCAAAGTGTGGAAAAAATGTGGAATATTTCTCACAGTGAGGCCTGTTGACTAATGGACATTGCAACAGGCTTGACAAATCACTGAACACATACATATTTTTCAAACTTTTTCACAGAATGTTATGAGTTGGAAGGGAAAGCTCTAAACAAATGTGTTCAGCAATAGCTGGCACTAGAACAAATATTGGTCAATGAGAAGCAGAATAAAAGTTGTGTTTTCAATAAGAACAGAATTAAAATTGAAACTAAATTGTTACACATGGAATAGGATAAAAACTATAAGTAATTAATTACTGTGTAACTAAATAAACACTGGTACTGTAGTGTGAGCCTAAGGATCTATTCATATGGATTCCTTTTAGGTACTAAGGCCACACTTGGTTAAAACTAGTTTAAGTATCCTGAGGGTATATGAGAGATACAGGAACCCAAGGTGAATTTAGCAAGCTTTCAAGTATGATCTCACTAGGGATTTGGACTCTAACTTGAACTTTGAGAAGTCGGTACTACTTCTATTGAAGTGGTGTAATTACTGGTAATTGAAGTACAGTCATACCCTGCATATTCGTGCTTCCAGTTTTGCGTATTCGGGGGTTTTTCCCTGTGAATAGTAGTTGTATATTTGTGGTTTCCCGAATTCACGTTTGCCCCCCACTAATGATATTCATGAATTGGGTGATTCACGGGACCCCCAAGAGGCCCATAATCTGCAAATATCGGGGTATGACTGTAAACCACAAAAGTGATGACACAGAAATACATAGAGAGGAAACACCTCATATTTCAGCCATTGGAGACTTATTAAATGACTCTGTGTTTTGGAAGTACAGTCATGCCTCCGGATTCACAGGTTTTGGGTCTTGTGGTGGTCCCGCGGAACATTCAATCCACATTAATATGGCAAATTATTGCCAGAAATACAGCAGCTTGGAACACTGTGACATCCCCTGCTACTTCTGGGCAGCCAGAAGCATGGTAGTTTAAGGGTTTTTCCCCTGGAACTCCTGCAGGCAGCAATGGAAGGAGTGCTTTTCTTGAGGTTATTCATATGCACATATGCAGGTATGCAGCTTGACTTGGCTTCCTGCTGCTTTGATATGGCCTCCCTTGCCTGTAGCCATGGAAACACTAACATAGCCACACACAGGCATGCAGGGCCTCTTGCTCCCATGGTGTTTATGGTCCTGCAGCGCTGTGCCCCAGTCCCTGCCTTGCTCCTGTGTGTCTCCATGCCTGGTTCCTACAGTGGAAGACTCACACCACGGTATGCCCCAGGTGGCTGCTGAGACACAGTGCAACACCGCCACAAGTTACACCATCCCCTGTTACTCTACACCCATTTGGGAGACTGACCCCCACCGGGCGTGTTACTGTTTCCATGGCTACAGGTGGGCAAGGCAATGCAATCTGTGCCTGGGGACTGTGTGCCTGGCGCACCTGGGGATGACATAGCCCCAGGGAAAGTGCCCCATGAAAGTGGGGCTGGGCTGGCCGTGGCTGCGGCGGGGCAAGCACTGTGTGCTGGGATGGGGCAGCGGTGGGACATGCCCACAGGTTAAGGTTTCCTAGGCTCCAAGAGCGCTGACCTGAGCCCAGGGACACCCCTTCCCTGCCGTGGCCTGGGAGCTTCCCCACCATGAAGGCAGTGCAAGCACGCGCGATGGCAGCAGCCCAGCAGTGGCCATGGAAGCAGCAGTGTGACTGAAGAGAAGTCCAAGGATTCTTGTGGGGTCTCCCCAGACAGAGAGGGCTCGGAAATGCTTCCCTTTTCTCCCCTGTGCTGTGAGAGCCCATGGGGAGGAGAGGAAAATGTCTCCCAGTGCTCCTGATTGGCTGGGGGTGGAGCAATGGGCATGGCCTGTATGCACATTAATGACACATGCTTGTTTGCGAATTAGACGTTTCACGAGACCCTGACAAGACTCGTTCCTCGCAAAGGGTGAGGTATGACTGTAACTGATTTTTTGCGAATAGGTGAAGCAGTGAATAATTATGTGCGGATAGTTGAGGTAAGTGTATTTAGATACCTAAAAGTGCCTTTAACCTTTATTTGTGTTTAAGGCTACTCATTATATGTATAATCATGTGTCTAGTCAAAATCTGTTTCCCCATAGACTCTCTCAGTTTAAATGGGGTGCCCTTTCAGACCATGGATATGGCAAAATATTTGGTAGTTTACATTTATACTGTCTCCATAGGCCACAGGGATGGAATTAGACGCCTCTTACAAAGTACTGTTATTCACCATACTGTGACCACCTAAGCAGATGCTGAGAATTCTCTGGGTTTGCCTCTCCTCACTGCTTCCAGCCAGGCTGAAAGTTTCCCAGCAGCTCACACTTCTATTGAGGGGAAAAGGCATCATCTCTATCTATGCCACATTGTACTTTGTTGAGAAGAGGCAAGAGACCAAACTGAAACTAGATGGGGATAGAGTATCAAAGGATCTGGACTCAAAATCATTATTTTGAGAAAGCAATGGTATGAACAAGGCATGAAGACAATTCAGTAAAGGGTCAATGGAAGGAAAGAAGATAGACACAATGTGGGGCCATGAGTGCATGTGCATCCAAGCAAGGCTGTCTATGTTGCAAAATAAAAATCACCAGCTTAGTTTAATAACATACTGATCTTTAATCTACGAAGAAGATTAAGTTCAAAGTCTAACAATATAAAAGAATAACAAATACTTTTAAAAACAAAGATACAAGATAACACACAGTTGCATCTTGGTTTCTCCTGCTGCCAAAGCTTAGAGTACACAATTTCTGGGGTACAATTCCATTGCATACAGTGTTTCCTATCACTTTAGCATACATTGGAATTGAAATGAAACATTTTTATTCACAAAAAAGCTTCTCCAGGTACAAGCTTAAGCCAGGGTGTTATTATGATTAGCTAGTCAGAACACACATATTATTTAAAGAAACCAGAATGAAATCAGTGCTTGTTGCAACATTCCTACCTTCTCATGTCAGTTCCTAGATGCCAGAAGTCCATCTACCACTGCATCAATCAACCCAGCTGCTTGTAACTCACAGCCGTTCAAAAGCAGAGCTTTTTTCCTTTCGGGTCCCCTGCTCTAAGCTTACATCTGCAAGTTCTTATTCCCTTCAGACACACACAGAAAAAAAAAGCATCGGGAGGGAAGGAATGACAGAGGAAGTACGAAAACTTACGAGAACTTCTTTTACATAGCAAGGTAAAAGCCTCAGGCATGGACAATGTGAGTAACCCCTCCTGATGGCAACTGCTCATAATTTGCTCAGCTTTAACTCTAGTGGGCCCTGAGGCAAGCCAAAGAGTTGATAGGGTGTAAGGGTAAAAAAGGTTGAACATCTGCTTATCCTTTCCTGTCTTTATAGCAAGATTTACAATCCTGACCCATATAAACTCTGCTCCTGCATTGCACTGACCACAGAGACAAGCTTTTTGGTCCAGGCTGAACCAGACTGGAGTGACATTATGATCCACCTTACTCCTTTTTGGCTTGCTGTATTAGAAACTCAAGTGAAAGCAAACAGGAGAAAAATCTTACCAAAACTTATAACAAAAGGCACTTCAAAAATGGATAAAAGAATACAAATTTTTATAGGCATCTGCAGTAGAATAACTGTTTTTTGAATCCATTAGTGGTTGTATTCTCATTGCATAATCTTTGGAAAGCCTAATAATTACAATAAAACCAAAATAAAATATTGTCACCAATGAAAAATCTGTTTAGTTAAAAACTACAAAACCAAGCAAACAGCAATTTACACAATTATCTCAGTCCTACAAACATGGAATTCTCAACATTGCTTGGACAAAATTCAGAATACAGTAGATTTCTCAGCATAAGTCTACTTAAATGACAGTATTAAGAAAAACAAGGCATACTATTGAAAATACATAGAATTCGGTATCTATGCTATTGTTATTTTTTAAAAAATGGTTTAAATGCAAACTTTTACATCTCCAACATGTTTTACATATTTCAGACAACAAAAGAATACACATACATTGTATGTGATAATTTTTCAAAACTAGCCATTACATTTTCACAGATTAAAAAAAAAAGTCTATTTAAATATTTAATTTCTACAAAGTGAATTTACATTTTTAAGTACAAAGTGCAAATACTACAGTTGTCTTATTGCCTTTTGGTGAGGAAATCTCCCACATGTCAAAGAGATCTGCTTGGATCAGTAAGGTGTTCACCCTTGCTTCTTAGATACTTGCTGAAAGGAAGTTGGAAAAATTTGCATTATTAATGATGTTTTCAATTAATCCAGAATAACCATCTATCTCTATTTCTCAACAGTGCCCACATGGCACTATCAGAGAGTTCTTCACAAATGTGCAGTATATGGGAAATATATATATATGCCCTGTACTCCTTCATGGCATCTACAAACAAGGGGATGAGCCACATGTTTACTATGTCTTATTTATGGCCCCTTTAAATCTATACCTGCTGAACACACAGTTTTAGCAACTGCCTGGGCAAGTCCCGAGTGCAATATAGTACTATTCCTAAGGAATGGGCAGCTGATCAAAGTCTCATGAAAAATCTATAGTTTCCTCATAAACCTTTTGCTAGGCTGCAAAACATATTCTGGGTTGTACTGACAGCATGTGTATGTATGTTTGCTGAACAGAATGGAGCTAAGCAAGAAAAATATACTGGGCCACTACCTCAGTTCTGTCAGATCCATCATGTGTTTAACCTCTTTTAGAGCAACCATAGCTGAAACTCAGATATGAGTATATGTTTCTCTATCTACTTTCTTTCTTGTATATGCCTGTGTACATGCAGATTTGCACATATGTGAAAAAATATATTCAGGAATACAGAAAGCATATACATAACTCACTGCTGCCATAAACTAGTAGAAAAATGAGCTTTTGAGTGTGCATCTCCTGAGTGGTGCAAATCTGAGCACACCCTTAGATGGGTGATTTCCTTTGAGTGGCTCCTATGCTTTTCAATGATTTCCTTTCAAGTGAGAACTTCTGTGATGAAAACCTTCTGCGTTTACAGCTAGTTCAAGTATGAAACTTCCGGTAGATGGTTTGTTTAGCTATTGTTTACCAGCAACATCTCTTAAAACAATTGATGTTGACTCAGCAAAATTATTGAACAAAATTAAAAAACATAGATGTTCTAAGGACACTTTTATTACAAATTCTGCAAGTCAAGATCAGATGACAAGAAAGGGGAGAGGGCTTATCATGCTTCAAGTGAAATGCATGTGTGCCAGTAGTTGCCATTATATAATTAAAAATTTGAATGTTTTTGAGTCTCAACAGGATTATTGTTTATAGGATGCTTTGTTTAAAGGTAAGACCACAAATATTTGTTTAAACAAACAGAAACTTATCATGACCTTGTAGTTGTGAGAATATTTTATATTCCATCAAAGGTATGTAGGAAGTATTTGGTAAAACTCACAAACAATGCTGAGCTTGCCTTAGAAAGTGTGAACCTAACATCAAACAATAGAGAGACAAAAAAGGAACAAACTGACAGGCCATGATGAGAGGAAGGTTTCTCATACCTTGTGGGGAGGTTCAACTTGGGTTCAGTTTCTAACAAACTAATCTAGTTTAGGATATATAGCATGACATTTACCAGAACTATGGTTTTGGGATATTCTTAGGCAAATTCCTATTTTCACAGACGCAGGATTACCTGAGCTATTTTTATAATATGTTTCCCAAAGTAGTTTTTAAACCAGTCCATAATTTACTGATGCTTTCGTGGGGGTTACTAATTTAATGCCTCCAATACAATAATGAAGTAAGAACAGTGTGAAGATGACTCTTCCATGAAATCATTCAAATAACTGGATTTACAAGTTCTCCTTCAGGACCATGAAAAAGTACTAGAAAGGTATGCCAATGTTGCCCAGAAAACTGAGCTTTTACTTGAGTGTTCCCTTTTTAAAATGTACCTTTCCTTCATTTAATATCTCTTCTTTTGTGCCTTTTGCAGCACTGAATGCCTTAAGTAGCCAAGCCACCATGGATAACATACAATGGTGCTATTTCAAAAAACAAAATCAAGTCTTTGCAGAAAATTGATGCAAAATCAAATCACAGATCATATCTTTAGGGCTGCTCTTTCTCTGCACTAAGATTTTAAAAGGTGTTTAATGCCACCATATTATAATTCAGTGGGGTTTTTGAAATGGACTGATTTTCACAGGACATGGGAAATGCATAGCTTTGTTTACAAATAATAATTTCAGTGGATGCAAGTTTGTGTCTACAGTGTGACACAAAGGAAAATCGACAAAATTCAGTTAAAGCAAAAGACAAATGAAGATGAAGAGGAAAAACCATCATTCAAGAATGTAGAAAACTCATGAGGGCTCAGTTACACTCATCAAATTATCACTCACCTATATATCAACTTATACTTTCCTAGGAAGTTATAAATACAAGCCTAATCTGCTTTGCATATTATGCACATTTACTCTGCACCTGTTATTGACTGGTTCATCTTTACCTGGATAGGACTTAAACAAAAATTTGTTAATTGGAAAACTGGTCTACATTTTTCCAGCAAGTTTGCAGAACAGCAGATTAATGCAGTTTGAAGCTGAAATGCTAACTGCTAAAAAACCTCAAGAAATTCATCTGGGCAAGGCAGAAATGGAGATCTTGCTCTCCTTTGTACTCACCTGCCTGTTGGATGAAGTGCTCTCAGTGTTGGTTTTAGGGGCTGTTAAAGGAAAGTAAAGAACATTTTATAAATATTATTTTCAAGTTATATGCAGCATACCAAATAACTGAAGACCTCATTCTGAAAAGGCATTTTTTAGAGCAGGGTAAGTAAGCACAGCCCAGAGAGTGTTGGTGAATGGGGCCACATCCAACTGGCAGCTAGTCACTAGTGGAGTCCCACAGGGGTCAGTGTTAGGCCCGGCACTGTTCAACATCTTTAT
>WEKX01004742.1:50442-114712 GCA_013390025.1 Pitta sordida
TGGTCTAGTTGGTGGGGAGTTGGACTAGAAGATCCTGAGGGTCCCTTCCAACTCAGAATAACCTGTGAACCACTATTCCCTTCTCTGGCTTTTATGTTTCTTCAGATGGTTCTCATACAAGTCTCCTAGGACTCACATAAAATGATACAAAGTCAACCCCTTATCTCAGCTCTCACACCTCAGGTAATGGAGTCTCACTTTTTCATAGAAATGCGTATAACTCTAGTTGCATTGAGGTGGCAATTGGTTTCTTTTGTGCAAGTGAAATGATTATCAGAAAGGAAATCTTAATTATCAAGCAGGAGAAAAAAATCAGAATAATGACATTCCAAAAAAGTAATTTTTATTGTTGTGTCCTTAAAACCATGTATTTCTAGTGAAGTGACCAAATTATTTGGTTTAGAATTTTTTTCCAACTCAATTACTTTTTCCATGTCAAAGTTCTGAGATATCTTTTTTCCTTCCAAAGTTAAATGCTCTCCTTATTGAATAGATTTCTTTGGAGAAGATCTATTAAAAAAATCTCAATATAATGGACATCATTTTTACTTTGGCCAAATCTATGTGAGATCTTTATATGATTTCATGCATCTTACAACCTTTGTTTCCAAACCAGGTCATTTATTCTAATTTTGGGGGGGTTTTCCACTGGTGTATATGCACAGAAAAGATTGAGATTTGTTCTCAGTCTTGTTATGGCTTTTCTTTACCTCCTGGGCAGTGATTTTGGACTGAAATTTCATCTATAAGGAGTGCCTGCCGCAGCAGGACAGAAGCGTTTCACTTTTCACATTTATAGCATACAGATAACAACAGTCATGCACCTTTATATACATTTTTTTAACCTACATAATCTAAGTGAATATTGCAAGGTATTATTACTAGGATCATTAAAAAAATAATCCCTGGACTTGATCGATACTTGATTGGAGAGGTCTGTTTCTGTGAGCCATACACAGCTTACTTTATTAGTAAAATCTATAGCTCTTCTGTCTTTCTGTAGTGTCCCCTTTCTAGACGTGAATACAACCGATTACACCTTTGTTTTACTGTCCTAGCTCCATTTTAAGGTGTCAGACACATTGATTTGCCTATATTCATTGTTCTACATCTTCCTAAGATATGGGTATCTACTGTTGTTGTCTACAATTTATTTTTTTTTTTAGATTCTTCCTCATTTTCAGGAATTGTGTGATTGAACTCTGTGGGAACTCTATTCTACTCTGTAGATAGTTGTTCCCCTTTCTAGCAGTTTGGCACTAAGGTGAAATGGCTATGTATCAGCAGCCGTCCCACCTGTTTGGCAGATGACCACATTCCCAGTGTATCTCTGGACCACGTTTGAGAAATGAGAAGTCATCAGCAAGTTCAACCATGTGCTTCCTTCCAGGAATCTAAAAATCCCAGGTGTAATCCTTCCACTCATCCAGAACATAGTACTGTAATAACATTAAACTGGTTTTTTGATGACTGTTAATGTTATCGTATCCTCTTAGGTTTCCTACTGTAATACATTTCATGGTCAGAATCAACAAAAATGTTTTGATTCTGTTGTAGCAAAGTGATGATTTGCCTACACAGAAGCAACTTTCCTGCCATCTGCCCTAAGCAATGTCTGCATTAGAAACAGACAGGTGTAGTGTTTTATTTTGTATAATTCTAGCACATGTAAATATCAGAGTTCTTCACCTTTGAAGCATTTAGCGAAAAAAGACAGATACAAAAAATTCTTACTATGGCGTTTCTTTGTTTCTGCTTTACCTTCCTCCTTTGTTACTCCCAAGCAGCCCATTAATTCTTGAACTGACAAGGATTTATCGTTGTTCACATCGCAGTATTCCACAAACTTCTTCACACATTTTTTTGGCTTTGATTTCTTTCTCAGGAATCTCTTAAAGGGCTTGATTTCTTTCTTGCCAATATCACCACTGGAATTTTTATCTAGCTGTTTGAAATACCAGTGGACCACTCTCTCTTCCAGAGTATGATTTGGATCAGGCTCTGAAACGCTGAAATAGGAGAAAAAGAGATTAATTAATTAATTAATTCTGATACATTAATGTCAGTTTATACTTTTATTTCTAAATAGTTACAACACCATCAGGTGTGTTGCTACATAAAGCTCCCTGCATTTGGGTACTAACTTATTGTATTAAATCCCTTTTTTTCACTTTGGTAAACCATGTCCTAAATTTTATACTAAGGGATGGAATCTGCTCTCAGATAACTCTCTGAAACCCTGTTGAGGTCACACCATACTCAGCAAACAGCATTTTCCGCTTTAATTTCCTGAAGCAGAGAAAAGTGGAGAGAGAAATAAAAAAGAAAAAGACAGTTTCATAGACAGCATATAATTGGCTTGTTTTCAGGCAACTAGGCAAAACACGACTGAGGAAGGTAACACATTCATCACATAAAGCCTGAGAGGAGAAGAAAGACTAAGAGATGATTGCACCAGCAGCTACAGATAAACTCTAAACTATGATCCTGAGTGTTTCATTGTTTAGTAAACATAGTCCACGGTGATAACTTGGAAGTAAACTCTCCTATACAGGTTCTTGAAAATTTACTCTTTGTGAAGGCTTCTCAAAGCCCTCAATAATTCATTCGCCACTGCCAGAATCCTTTTAAAGACACAGAAAAAAGGATCCAAAACTCACCGGCTGGAAGACAATGATGGATCAGAGACTGCGTGCACCATATCTGTGGATAATGCATCCAAAACACTAGTCAGGAACTCATTCTTCTTGGCCCCAGGACAACCTAGGAAACAAGATTTATTTTTTCTTGTTAACTGTTTTTACAGCACTTATATTCCAACAATATTTCAAACTTTGAGATAGATGTGACTCCCTGTACACAAATATCCATAAGTTGTGGACAAGTTCATCATTCAAAGACAAGCATCTAAAGTCAGGTATATATTTGTAACAGAGTAGGAATAAACCCCTCTATATTTCGAACTCAAACAAGTGAGAGCCTGTTTTGCATACCAGGAGTCCTTTTCTTCCGGTTTTTGTCATATTTTTCCTTCTTTGAGACATCTGTAAGATGGGTGTCACATTTTGAACATAAGAGCTTTGATACAATACAACTTTTACATGACACAGACCATTTGAAACATGGACTAGAAGCCCAGAGCACAAGACTTCTTTCAGATTTCCACTTCTACTCCTCTGAATTTCCAGACTTTCTCAACACATTTTTTTGGTGCATTGGTTTTCCTCTCTGTAAAATGAGTCATCTCCTTGCCTCATTCCCTTTTCTCTTGGTTGGGAGTTAACTCCCATTATATAGCATCTAACCCAATCAGCTGCTATTAGTTGATATTTTGGTTAATACTGAGGGATCCTCAGAACTACATTCCCTATGCTACAAAGCTCTTCTCTGAAACAAACTGACAGCACATTTCAGACACATAATATGTCAGATAAATATATAGTGAAAGATCCCTTCTTGGAGCAGCACAGCTGGAGCAGATAAATTCCTCTGACAAGCATGGATGTTGACACATGGAGGTTTGCTTATACAGTACACCTGTTTCCTCCTCTTTTCCAGAGCCCTGAGCCAAACACCAGCTCTTAACCTAGCACCCTGATAGTTGAGTTAAACTCTAGGATGGTCTGTGATCAGTGACACAGAGATCACAAAATTGAACCCAGAGCCCATGGCAGGAATTTCACAGACAATTCTGTACTGGTGGTCACTTACAGTTCTCTTCTGAAGTGAAAAACCAAAATACTTCTAAGTGTTGTGGAGAAGGAAAATTAATCAGTCAATAGGGATTTGTTATTTTATTACACTTCTCAGCAACCTCTGGAGCAGGCAGTGGGACTGTATGAGCCTGAAATGCTTCATCTTGCCCAGAAAATTACTTTTTAATGCATCCCATGTTGATCCAAGGAAATAAGCCTGTGTTATATTAGCCTTTATTTGTGTTGCAGTAACAATTTCTCTGCTGATATTTACAGCAGGAGCACCCACTACATACTGTTGTCTAACACATTCATGTAGTTATGAGTTCCCTGTCTCTTACGTGTTTGTCTTTGGCACCAGGGACATTTTATTCCAGTAACTGTAAAAGGTGTATAACAGAAATTTACTGAAGCAAGTTTCACTGCATTAAAAGTACATGTATGAAACCAGTTGTGACTCTCTTAGACATGTCCCACTGCCCTTAGTCTTTAGCCAGTGTGGGTTATTTCCTGACAAAACTGAAAAAAAAAAAAAAAAGGAGAAAAACACCAAAACCACCCAACAGCTATGACTGTAAGTTTGAATTCAGTGAAGCAAAAAACTTGAGCTTTCTCTCTAAGGAACAAAACTGAGAAGGCTGGCAAAAGATTAATAGGCAAGGACTGATGGTTATACCAACAGGTTCCTGGCAGCATTCAGTGCATAATTTAAAAGCATAATCTCTAGTGCAAAGAGCTTACTGTTATATAAGGTTTGGGCACTGCAAACACATAAGTAAATTGTGCATTATGACTCAGTTAAAGTCACGTAGTTTTCCAAGCCACGAAAGCGCATTTGTCCAGAGATCAGCAGGCAGATGCTGAGCAGTTCTGATGCAGAAGGCACATCCAGTTGTGTTAGTGTGTATGAAACAAGTAACCAAGTCTCGGAGCAACCTACTGAGCTCACTGTTATCTTGCTAACAAGGATAGCACTGTGGATCAAAGCTGCTTCTCTTCAAAGGAAGGGCAAAATAAATCTGTCTGTACCATCATCAGTCAGAAATATGAATCCTGCTCCAAACATGTTGTGAATAGATACAGGACACATGGAAAATGCAGAAAATAAGACCTCAGCATGTTACAATGGAGCACAACACTGAGAAAAGGAAATTTTACTTTTTTCTTTAGTTGCCCTTTTTTGGATAGATAATAATGTTAATATCCAATTTGATTTAGGTGCTCCACCTGAATTTTTCATGTTATTTATGAATGTATTTCTGAAACATCTGGAAGAACAAAAATCTATGCTTTATGTAGTTTCCACTGTTGTCCAGGGAGATGCTGAGTGTAAATATGCTACAGATGTAGAGATCAAAATCCTGACATAGCTTGGTTTTTATGAGCTACAACTAGGTAAGGGAACTTCTAAACTCATAAGAAATCAAGGGGAGAAAATTCCACAGTTTAAAGCCTGTCTCTGACAATGTTCCCTAAGAATAAGAAACGTTTTTAACTATGTATTGCATAAAGTTGCAATAGCAGCTGGAGAAATAGATATCTTCTTATAGAAAATAAAAATCGTTGTTAAAACAAACACAATTGGTTGCTGTGAAACATTCTGAATTACAATTCTACTACTTTATGTAAAACGACACTTCACAAAATCCTTACTAGTTAAATACAGAGAAAATATTCAGTTTCTCCCAATCATAATTTTGGCTGACGTGTGGGCAATCATACAGCAATTTATCTTACAGTGAAATCTCTGTTCTTTGCAGGTGTTATTAACTCAGAATAATTCTCTGGTGGCTTCACGCTAAGCTTTAATTTTCAACAAAGTTGCGGATGAATTGGTAAGACTGGAGCAGCTTTAGCTTGTTTGTAATGAATAATTCACTCTTATTGGGCTAAATACAGAAAGGGAAAAAATAGTCTCTTATGAGAGCCTTACACTTCTAACTGTGGTTTATATGCTTCAGTTTCATCTGCAGCTGCCTGTCCTGTGTGGATTTGACAGCTTACATAAATGCTAATTTGTTATTAAAGGGTGGAAGTTGAAACCATATGGAGTTAACCTACAGGCTCAGAGATGTAGACTTGAGTATTTGCTTTAAGCATAGTTTTAACCAGAGCAAACCTTAAAGCAATAAATACACACAACAAATGACAGGAATACACAAACATTTCAGCTATAATGGAAAGGAAATCAAAGGATCATCATTATGCATTATATATCTCGTATATACACATCTCTCTATACACACAACAACTTTTAGTACTAAGAATGGATTTTTGGAGTTAAATATGTGGGAAGGTTTTCCATAAACCTTCTAAAATATGCGCCCAAATGCCTTAGAGCTCCCTGTTTGGTTGATATTCATCTACTGCTGTCAATCTTGGAAGATTATCTTTTACATCACAGCTAAAGTCATGGCTAGAAGAGCATTTACTCAATTTTTGTAAAAGTGGGAATACAATAGATAAGATTAACCACTTTTAATAGGATTTTACATTAATCTTCCTGTAAGAGAAGAAACTGTCAAGTCAGACACTAAAGTTACTAAAAGCATGATAGCTTCTGATTAGAAACTTAAAGCTTCTTTTATATTCCCTATTTGTTAATATAAATATCAAGCTTAGCAGTGAACTTAAATGCAATGACCTCTGAAATACCTCTGAAGATTATAAATAAGTTTTTGATCAAAGAGCAAAATTCTCTGTTATATGTGCTTACCCAAATTTCAGAAATAATGAATTGGAGTAGAACAGATATTAGCTGTAAGGGAGCTATGGATCCATTGCATTGTAGCCCCAGATCCCCATGTATTACAGGGAAGAAATATTACTTTTTGAGAAGGACAGGAAGCAGATTTCAGTTCTTAACATATTTAACGTTATTTTTGTTATTATTTTAAAGTTATCTTTCTGTTCAAATTTCAGGAGAAACACACACACTAAAGAGTTAATGAAGGATGTTCTCTCAAGGCCCTACCCTTCAATCCTAGGCATTCATATCATACCAAAGTACATTGAGTGGGATTTGTTGAGCTTGAGCCCACTGAAATGAGGTATCTCATTCATAATAATTATTTAAGCTGAATATAAAGGAAACCATTCAGAAGGCATTCATCCCAACATCCCGAGATTTTTTTCTTAGAATAGAAAAGGTTCTCCCTTAAATTGTTTCTCCTCTTCCCCGTTAACCAAGGAAACCCAGTACTCTCTGGTAGTGTAAAACTGTTTGTGATTAATTCTTTATGCATATGTTTATATATAAATACATTTAGGCTCAAACTACTCTGTTACTGTTCGAGTAAACGTGGAGGAAAGAAGGCATAATATTCATTGCAGAAACAGATGATCTTATAAATAGTTTTTGCAGGCAACTGACTGACAAAGTTAGACTAGAGTGTTTGCTGACAGGAAAAGCAGCCCATTACATTTATTTCAATTTCCATAATATTATTGCTGACCAAGAAAAGGAGAATTAGAACATCAAAGCATAAGAAAGGCAATGTGAAATTACTGACTTCTGATTACATCTTCTTGGTTTGGTTTTCCCTCAATAAGAGTTTGAAAGGCTTTTGAGAAGGGGATGTCTTGATGTTAACAGCTCTGAGATGCGATTGTGAGAACAGGTAGGGATGAACACAGTGTACATTAGTACATTGTAATCTTTTCTGAGGCCATCCAAAAATCAAAACTGGACTTGAGAAAGTCTTTGGACCTTATTTGCCAGTCTAAAAAAGTTCTGTTGTAGACCTCCACCCTTCTAGTTTTGACTAGGAACAGGAAAAATGTCTAAAACCTCAGATGATAAGGAGGTCTGGCCTCTTTGCTGTTCACCGGTACACAAGGCAGATGATATTTTTATTAGGCAGTCAATGCCTCCACAACATCTACTCCACTTTTGGAGGTCAAAGACATTTCAGTATGTTGAGAAGGATCTGAAATTCTGACCATATAGGTTCTGCCTGTGTCACTGCAAACTCCTAACCTTTAGAGACTTGTCACTTTATGTTCAACACGATGTGCAATACAACCATGTGGGTCCAGTTCCAGTGAAAGAAACACAATGCTTTTGACTGAAGTGTTGGCACAGTGACAGAAGTCAATCATCCAAGTTATTAGGATAGCAAAAGAAGAGTTTCAAAATTAGAAAGGGGCCCAAAAATGTCTAGAAGAGAAAAGCAACTGGGTCTGATTTTCAAAATGTTACATATCTGCTTTACGTATTTCATGACTGCCTGGTCCTGAGATATACAGCTATTATTTCTGACTGCAGTAACACTATCAACCATAGCTTATTAAAATGAAGTATTTTGAAATTCAATTTTCTACAGTATTACAGGCCTCTAAATCTCCGCATTATCAGTCTGAGAGTCTTGATACTTTGCAACTAGTAATGCTTAGGGAGTAAAAATGTAGTTATTTTTAGCAGACATTTATTACTTCCCATTCATTTGTATTTTCATCATGTTGTTAATGTTTCCTCTCAGGAGATGGGTATGAAAAAAACATATTTAATTACTTCCATTTAAATATCCATTAAAAAGGAAAAGCTATTAGAAAAAATGTATGGAGTTGCGATTATGGAAGTGACCTCAGAAATATGGTGTATAATTCTGATCTCTTGATGGAAAAATTGAACTATGGAGACTTGCCTTAGTGGGGATGTTTTTTACATTACTTAATTAATCTAAGCAGCCCACTCCTTGGAAATTAAAAACAGCCTCTTGTACAAACTAATGTTGATTTTAACTTTTCTGGATACCTCTTACTGAGTCTTTAACCATTGCATTTAACTAAGCATTTAACCACCAGCTGAAAAACCCAAAAGTATCCACTCTCATCTAAAACCACAAAAAAAGGTCCTTATTTAGACACTAAGAACCAATGGTCATTAAACCAAAAAGATAAAGGAAATTAGAGCTGTTGGGCCAGTGGCACATATTTATGTGAGAGCAATTTTCAATGAGTTCCTGTGCACAGAATGGAACCTTCATGCCAGTCTATGGTTCTTCCACAGTCCTAACTAGGGATGGATGGAAATGTAAGGCCAGCACTCCTTAAAGATATGTTTCAGTCCCTCAAAGAGCACTACATACATAAGGGATTTTTTCAAATACACCGTTGAAACACCGCACATTTGATGTTTGTTGTTTTTTGTTTTTATTTTAAATATATAGATGGTACAAAGAAACATCAAACTGTGGCACACAAATGGAGCATTCAACAGATGCAGTGACTTGGTGTCTCTTGATTCTGGAAATAAAAACAGTGGCAGAACCACCAGTTGCAAAGCTAAGTCACTGCTACTAGGGCCCAAAGCATATTGTTGGGTGGTAAAGGATGAGATAGAAAAAAAGGCAGAGAAGGGAGGAGCAGTAAGGAGGCAGACCTAGCTATGCTGAGAGCAGTGAGGTGAAGTATCAGAATCTTTCCCCATGCTTTATTTTGCTTATACAGATAGCTCTGAGAAGTGAACTTGACAAACAGGAGACAAATTTTCATCAGTTTTATCTGATTATTATTTTTCTCCCTCCCTTCCATAACAGGCAAGTGAAGATTTAGAAATTAGATTTCCAACACAGAGGGGAGCTAGAATTAATGGCAGGCAGGCATGTCTATTTCTTAGCACATTAACTATATACTGAATTTTAACTCAGAATGGATTTTTACAACAGTGGTTAAAAGAGGTTTATAAAATGTGAATCCTGGAAGTAATTAAGTGAAACAAGAGTCAGCAAGAACCACTAAAACACTATTTGAACACTATGGAATGAACCAGTCCTTGGAAACCTGGCAACCTGGCATCACAAAAATCTCCCTTTCTCTTTATACAGTACTTGATTTGGGATATGCAGTTGTGTTACCTTCCTGGACACTTTCCACTAAACATGATAGATTTTCTCTGCAAATCCATTTCAGACCTCATTGTCTCATCCTCTGCTCAGTAAAAAAGCTCTAAAATTACTAATACAGAAACATAAGTACAGACTTAACAATTGTTCAGTATGAAACTTTTAAAAGGTATGACATTGTGTAAGAATTAAATGCTCCTAGGTCCTGCTGAAGGACATGAGCATACTATGACAGATTGAGTAGGCCCAGGCCTTAACAATTAGATACTACAGTGATCCTCCGCATAGTTGCGATCCATGTGTGGGATCCGAATACTCGCTGTTGATTTTCCAGCAAAATGTGGGACCTGACACGTGCGCAGAACACATAGAGCCCACCATGAACCCAGTCTGCTCACGATTATGTAAATTGGTGCCAGCCAGGAACCACTGCGGCGCGGTTGGGATGCGTTTAGTGTAAATGTGTGTTTTTGCACGGCTGGCATTGTCCTCCGCCAGGCTACAAGATGGGTGATGGGGCTGCCATTGTGTGTGTCTGTATGTGAGATGGACGCACCTTCCCCTGTCCCTCAGTGGCTGGCAGGCTGGTGCCCGGCCGTGCCGAGCTGGGGCCGGGGGGGGGACAGGGACCCGCGCCATGGCAGGACAGAGCTGGAGAAGCTGCTGGAGCGGTTACAGGCAGAGGGAACAGGAACCCTTCCCCCTTGATCCCCGCGGTGCCTTTCGTGTGCCCACAGTCAGGCAGGTCCCGTGGCTGGGGCCCAGCGGAGCCCAGGGGCCGCGCCCACCACTCATCTGGTGCAGCCAGCGTGCAGCTGCCGCTCAGCCGGCACTCGGTGCCCGCCTGCTGCTCGGCTGGCATTCGGCGCCCTGGTGCTCACCCCCCGTCCAGTGATCGTCCACCCACCCCAGCACTCGCCTGCCTCACCGGAGCACAGCCAGACAACTGAGACAAGCCCCACTCTCAGGACCGTCCTCCAGACCTTATTAGGGGAAGGGCCGTGGCTACGGGCATGGCGTACTTGACTACTTAGTGGGTTTACTATCTTTGTGGATTCCAAGACTCACATGAAGAGGGCCAGACCCAACAGCCCACGAGTAATGGGGGATCACTGTACTCATTTAAATTAAAGTTGTCAGTCCACTCCTAATTTACCATTACTCAGCTCACTTTCCCAGAGTTGACAGAGATCTCTTTAGCTACAGCTGGTCCTCAAACCAACTTTCTTTGCAAATAGACCTCTCTTTGGAACAGATATCCCAAGAGAAATACAGTACATCTTCATTAAACCAAAATAAGTTAATTTTGAAGTAATGATGAGCTTGATTTAATCCCACAAAAAGCAGAGCCATTGAAAATTAATCATGCGACCCTTAATCTGCAATTTACAGATTAAAGTCACTGAGGAAATGAACACATCAACACATCTTGCTTGGTAACAAAGTTTTTGCAAAGATAGAAGAACAATGGAGCAAATTAAAGACAGAGATTAAGGTAATTATGGTTCTAAACTGTCTACCAGAAATAATGCAATGGAGATGACTTAATGTAAAATAATTTACAGTGTGCAATTTGATTAGAAAGTGCCTTGGTCGTTTTACAACACAGCGATCCAATTCCAAAACGGTACTCCATTAAGGATTATAAGGACAGTCTCCTCATTGCACTACTACACTGTATGCTAGTTTCATTGTGTACAGTGTGGCCCATTTCCCTTGTGTGCTGCACATCTAGCATTTGGTCAAGAACTCAACTAAGAATATCCTGCAGTCATGACAAGGCCTGGATTTCCTTGCATTTGTGTGGATGCCCATTCTTTCAACTTCAGCAGATGTCATAAAGTTTAATGCTAACCAGGTTCCACAGAGTCAGTCACTTAGTATGAAAAGTAATATCACAAAGGGCTGAGGAGAGAGGGTATTGACATTTGAAAACCACCTCAAGTTTACTGACCATGAGACTTCAAAGGAAACAAAGAGATAGAGAAATAACCTACCATACCCCTCCAGCAGTCAGGCATGATATCCTTAAAAATATGACCCCATTTTATGCACAGGCTGACATGACATGGCATGCTGCAAGACTGAGCATGTGTACACAACTACTGGGAGTGTGTGTGTGCAATTTCTGGAGCAGGCTTCGGAATTTCATTTGTTGATAACACAGCAACACAAACACACAAGGGAGGTTCTCAAGCATCTTGCTCTGTGCTGCTGAGTGAATGGAGAGACATGGAAACAGGGCATCACATTATTTCTTTGTGTCCCAGTTTTTGCAGGGGATAGGGGAAAATAAAATCTGAGTATAAAACAGCATCATTCCAGATGCTCATACCCAGCAAAACCGAGTCCCTCTGGGCATGTATAATAACCTGATTTCCAGCCATGCATTTTGCAACAGTGTTTGGTGAATACAACTGAAACAAAAATGGCTCTGGTTATAATTCATATGCACCACATTTCCATTCTAACTATACTGTGAATAATTCTTTGGTATAAATATGCATCCTCTAATGTTCATTTACCAAGTATTGGTCCATTACAAGTGAATGAATGTAAAAATCTCTTATTCGAAACTAGAGGTCCACGCTCCATACCTGGAGGTACTCAACACGGCAAATTCCAACAGACACAGACTTTCGGCCCATGAACTTCACATGACTGAAGTAAACAAGCCCACTGCAGACAGCTCTAAAAGGGTTCACATGATTGTCAAAAATCATTAGGTGGTCTACTGCTGGTTAAAATTAGGAGGCAAAAGAGATTGTAATGAGCAAAAAAACCCACTTAAACCCTTAAAAATTCCTGGGATTAGATTAAGAAATTCAACATGTGTGTGAGGATTACAAGGACAAGATAAAACTCATCCATTTCTCTCAACTGATACAAGCACGTTCGCAGAGGATTTTGCAGCAAGATTCATCTACATGTGCCATTACACAGACTAAAATTTAAGACAGAACAATTTCTTTGTAGAAAGCAGAAGAACAAGAATATATAGTAAGGACAGTGAAAGGAGGAGAAAAGCATGGAAATTAGAGAGAACCAGGTAGAAAATCAGGAGAGAGAGAGGCATGGAAATCAGTGGAGAAAAAAGCTACTTGAAGTTTCAAGCAAACTCATAAGGACAGCCTGTGCTCTGATACAGACACCTCCGACAGCACTGACAGAATATTAATCTTCCTCCCTCATTCTCCTCCAAACAAAACTGTGGTCACTGAGATAGCTCTGGTATTCACATGAACCAGCTTCTGGTGGTTTTGTTTTCTGTTTCTGCCAAAGCCATGCGGATAACATGGCCGAATCTCTGGATCTTTAACTACATTTGCAGGGACAAAGGGGTTTTATATCTTCCTACTGCTCCTGGCCCTCTCAGTATGTGACCACGAAGTATCTCTCTTTGGCCTGGCCAGGAAACAACAATTCCATCATGTGAAAATAGTCAAGACTGGGTAGTTTAGATTTTGCTCTGGTGCAAAATTAGGTTTTTAATGCTTTTTTTGCCCTTTAAATAAAAAAAGAAAAAGAAAACATAAACAAAACACCCTTTCCCTTCTTGGCCAAATAGCTTGGTGATGAAGGCATGCAGCTGAGATGGAGGAGACTGAAGTTCAACTCACTGATCCAAACCAGACAGAGCAGGGAGTTGAAATCTGGCTTTCTGTTTTCCCAGTGGAATATCCTAATCTCTGACACTGGAGAGTTTAAATTCAGTTCCTTGCTCTGTCTGGTTTGGATCAAGGATTTGAACCTAGATTCTTTCCTCTTCAGCTGAGTACTCTAATCATCGAGCTATTATGTGTTCACAGAAGGGTTCCTTTTGTTGTAAGCAAACCCGTTAGACCTAAGAGAATGTCAGAATCCACTTCTGTTGCTACATTAAAACATTTTCTTCAGAAGAATAACAATAACATCAAACTGGAAGCATGTTATTTAAGTCAAAGCTTAATCCTGCAGGTCGTACAGAAATGCAACCAACATCTTCCAAAAAGCCTGGCAAGTATGTCAATAATGTACTCTCACTAGATCAAATGAATTCATGAGCTTAAAGAAAAGCATGAGCTTCAGTGCTTTGCTGGATAAAGGCCACTGCACTTTGCATACTGAAGAATAGAATTCTTAGTAAAAGGTTTTTTGCCTTGCATGTTTAGAAATTGAGGCTTTCTGTCTTACCAAACAACAGAATTGTGGAACTGATGCTTAAGCAGCACTTTATTATTCTGCCATACTATAAGCCACTGTTTAAATTTTTTTTCAGCGATGTATATACACAAGATAAGCCTGTTGTTTGATATAGAAACTCATTGTCTGTTGGATTTTGTTTTCTAACTTTAAATCCATTTTATTCAAAACTGAGCATTTAGCTTTATTATACAAGTGTTTCACTTCAGAGACATAAAAAGGGTAGACAATACAACTTACAGTGGGATAAAGTTGAATTCAGAGCATAATGGAAAAAATAGGGCAACTGGAAGGAAACAAACATTCAGACATCATGCTAAAGATTGGGGGGGAAAAAAGGGAAGATTATTTATAGAGGCAGCAAAAACCATAGGATACTACATTAGCTCTGTCTCAATCTGACAGTTATACTTCTACTCACAATATAGAGTATAAGCTTCATTTCTTTCACTTTTTTATTATCATGAGAAAAGTTTCATTCAATTGTAGAAATTTTTAATAGAAAGGGAACTTGAAGTTCTCACACTACCTTCAGAAACATCACCAAACTCTTTGCTTAATGACTGAACTTGGTAAAGCATCTGGGCTTGTCTGTAATATCAAGCGTTCTTGTTTGTAATATCATAGGTTGTTCTGATGGAGCAGAATCAATACGATCTATGAATTTCATGGATCTTTAAAGATATAAACATCTATAAAGACAAGGGTAGAGGATGGGAGTTTTACAAGCATTTTTAGTGATCTTCAGTTAACTAAAAAAACCCTTGATTTTTCTGCATGAAAAGGATCACTTTTCGTCTCCCAAATATTTGAGAGATTCCATTAATGTTGCTCATATGTTTGGAAATGATTACCAGGAAAAACTGAAAAAGAATATAAATGTCTAGCTATCAAAGCACATTTTAAGAATAAATTGTTCTTCTTTTATGACAGGCATTTATCTGTCAACTCTACTGAAAATATAATGACTATAGTATGTCCTCACTTTATCTGTACTGTTTTACAGCATTCTGCTTTATCTGTAAACAGAGATAAGTCACTAAGAAGGAAATTGGAGCTTGAGAAATTACTCTGTTGTTATTGAAGGAAGGAGTACAAATTTTAGTTTGGTTACAAGCAAATTAACCCAATTAATTCCTACCAGCCTCCAAATTACAAATGTACTAAGGGGAAGTGCTGAAACTAAACATCTCTGAAAATAAACCTGTGAGGGGCAACTTGACTTGAGCCTGTGCATTGAGTATGAATCCTTATTTTAATACAAAATTCTTCTGTAAGCAAATACTTTAAAAAAATATTATATTCCTCAATGTTAGGACTCAAAACAGGCCAACCTATGAGATCCATCTAAGATATAAGGCACATTAGGTACACTTCTCTTACTGCACAGTCAAACAATTTCTGAAATGCATGGTAGAAGAAGGAAAACCTTCAGCATCAAGACATTCACTGTACCCTACAATGAACTAATTTTCTGTACATCAGGTACAGAAGACCCATACTTATCTGCAGTTCGCCTCTTCGTGGTTTTAATACTTCGTTGTTTATTTTTCAGTGAAAAGAGGTGCTGCACACATGCTCAGAAAATGCTATGAAGGCAGATAGCTCATTAATATTTAAATAAGTTCATCAAAATGTAACTAAACTCACCCTGGGAGCCACTGGGGAGCAAACAGAAGGAACTGCGAGCTGTGCAGCCCATCCTGTCTGGGATGAGTTTAATGTGCCTCCCTGTGGGGAGTGGCAGGCCAGGCCACCAAGGGGTGCAGAGGGAGAGCTCCCAGAAGGCTGTGGGATGGGGGAGGCCAGTGGTGCCAGGGGGATTCGTGGCGCCACCTCCCCAAATGGTGCCTGGGCGCAGTGGCCCTGGCTCTGGCTGAGGCTCCATGGGTCAGGGCCCACCATGCCTTGCATGCTATGCAGTTCGGGCTCTGGCTCCAGCAGCCTGGGAGTGGCCAGGCCAGCGCGCCTGGGGCCAGGTGGCTCGAGTTCTTGTTGTTCCCAGTCATGAACCCAGAGGGAAACTGCGCACAGAACACAAGATTCCAGCTTCATTTCCACCCCCTCTCCCGCCATGGCCGGGGCTGGGAGCCAGCAGCCACGGGCCATGTAAGGGAGCTGGGAGCTGCAAGTGTGAGGAGTGGGGAAACTCTGGGATGACACAGGGAAGTTGATTCTTTGCACATGACAAGGCCAGAGTAAAAAGAATAAAAGGCAAAAAGAATGAGAAAAGTATCAGTTTAATAGTCGTGGCGTCCCATCCCATCCATCTCACAGCAGCAAGGGGAGAGAGCTGGAAGACCTGTCTGAGACAGATGGAGCTTAATTACATATTCATGAGTTTGCCAGCTTCACGAATTGCAGCCTGGGAGATCGCTGTATATCATTACAGTTAGATCAATCCTATGCATAGCTATAGGCTGGGGGATGAGTGGCTGGAGAGTGGGGAAATGGAGAGGGATTTAGGAGTAACGATTGACAGGAAACTTAATATGAGCCAGCAGTGTGCACAGGTGGCTAAGAGGGCCAATGGCATCCTGGCCTGTATTAGGAACAGTGTGACCACTAGGACTAGGGAACTTATTCTTCCCCTATTCTTGGCGCTGGTCAGACCACATCTTGAGTACTGTGTCCAGTTCTGGTCTCCCCAGTTTAAGAAGGATGTTGAACTACTTGAGAGGGTCCAGAAAAGGGTGACAAGGATGGTGAAAGGACTGGAGAACAATCCCTGTGGGGAGCGACTGCTGGAACTGGGGTTGTTCAGCCTGGAGAAGAGAAGACTCAGGGGTGACCTCATTGCTGTTTACAACTACTTGAAAAGAGGTTGTAGTCAAGTGGGTGCAAATGTCTTCTCTCAGGCTGCCAGCACCAGAACAAGAGGGCATGGTTTCAAGCTGCACCATGGTAGGTTTAGACTGAATGTTAGGAAGAGCTTTTTCACAGAGAGAGTGATGTCTCATTGGAATGGTCTGCCCAGGGAGATAGTGGAGTCACCATCCCTAGTGGCATTTAAGAAAAGACTGGACGAGGAACTCAGAGACATGGCTTAGATGATGGGATGCTTGGTTGGAAGGAGCGTGGTGCTCATGGTTCCATGCTTGTGGGTTCGATCTCTGCAGGGATTTTCGCTTGGGTGTTGGACTAGATGATCCTATGGATCCCTTCCAATTCAGAATAACTGGTGAACCTGTGAACCTATAATCTGCTTTTATTTTCACACTCCCTCCAGTCTACCAGGTTTGATTTCAAATGAGAAGTCCAGATAGTCCAATAGATTCAGTCAAGTAATACTTCTGTGATATGAAATGCATGCCTCTTCTTTTATATTAAACCAGAGTTTTCTGACTTGCTTCCCAGGGCAACTTTCCTTGGTTGGATTGTAAAGAATCAGAGCAGTGTATTTCTGTTCACATTCTTCCTTCCCTCACTGCCTTCCACACGAAGTGAGTATCAAGTGAAGCCTGTCTGCAAGACACCCCAGAGCCAGAGAACTAGCAACAACAAAGCATTCACCCAAATGCTTAGCTAAGCCTCCAAGCTTAAAGCTCAAGCAGCTAAGGAATTTTGCAAAACAAGGTCTCACTGTAAAATAAACCATACAGGTTTCACTCTCCCAGAAGAATTCTGCTTTCCTAAATAATCCTAGTTTCACCAAGCCACCTGCCTATGTCAGGGAAATTAATGAACTTCAAAAGTAAAAACAACTCACACTGAAAAGTAAGCCTTGTTTTTCTAAACATCGGAAATGTCAGCACCACAGTAGTGTGCCTTCTTTTGTATGCAGCCATAAAGGGAACTCTAAATTAAAGCCCGGTTCCTGGACCACTGCACTCCACATTAATCTCTTTCCTCGATTCAGGTGCCAAGTTTGCAATAACATTACCTGATGCGTGCTCGGAACCACAAGTTTGGCTCCAGGAGAGCTGTGTACCTAGTTACTGCAGGGGTCAAAATACCTGTCTTAAAACAGGTAATTAATCCCTATCGGATTAAATTTGTCTTACTGACAATCACACCTAGTGAATAAAATGATACATATAAATCCTGGACAGCTCACAAAATTAATGAAATGGGCTTGCAAACATGTGAGACACAGATGTTGTGGCTCTGTTTGCCTTCCTTTTTTTTATCAAGAAGCAAGAACAAACAAAAATACAGCAGACAAAGGATGAAATCGCCGTTGTGCCAAAGAAAGTGGACAGTCAAAATAGAAAATGCAGTTATGAACTGCTCATTACAGACAGCATTTTAATGTTTGCTAAAAAAATAAACTTAGCTGAGCTTGTAATAAAAAAGAATCAAAGTTTCATGGAAAAATCAGTAAAATTTCAAGGAATTTGTAAGACAAAGTATTTTTATATAAAGGAAACTAGGTTTCTTTGATTTAGTAGGAACCAGACTAAGTTCAGTCAGAGAAAAATATTTCCTTTCAAAATCTGACACCATGATTGTATAACTAATATTTATTTTTTTAATCCATGACTTTGGTTCAAATTGATACAACGATGTCAGTGACACCATGAGCATGAACTCCCTGTAGGTGATATTTATGTAGTTTAGATGACCTCCAACCTCTACAGCCCATCTGTTGTTCTAATTATGCTAAAGGATGCTTTACACAAAGCCGATAGGAAAGCCTGGATCTGGCCAATTATTAAGGAAGAAGGGAGATATTTACTAAATGTTCCTAATTAACTAAGTGTCCTGGCTTACCAGGGGGCAAAAACCCCACTGTATAAAGGAAGAAGTCCTCTGACATACGTACAGCATAAAATGCATCAGTCACATTTTTTCAGAAGCAATCTTCCTGTTTTTCTAAGACAAAAGATGCAGAGACACAGTTTTAACAGCTGTAAAGTTGTATTTTCTGTCATGCTTAAGTACACTTCCACTTGCTAATAGGTCTGCATGAAAAATCTGAAAGATAAGTATGCAGAGCAGAGACAAAGAGGTGAAAAAAGTAGTTATTTCTAGTAATGCACCTGGTAACCTACCACTCAGTAGCTTTAACATGCATGGAAATCATTGACAAATGGAGATTATGGATATGCTCAAGGAGTCACATCATATGCGCAGTGAGCCTTGCATCTCCTGAGGCCGTTGAGCTTACCAACACAGCATAGAGTAACTCCTCTACCCTAAAGGAATGTGTCACACAACAAGTTCTAGGCAAAAAATACAGGCACATACATATGCCAGCTACAGAAGTCGGCTGGTCAGAGCAGTTCAGCCCACTTCTTATAGCGAAATAGCTCAAAACCCCTGCTAGGTCTCACTGACAGGAAAATATAAAAATTCGTCACATCTCAGCCCCAGAAGAGACTCACAGGTTCACAGGTTATTCTGAGTTCGAAGGGACCCACAGGATCATCTAGTCCAATTCCCAAGCGAACAACCACCCAGGGAACAGGCCCACAAGCGTGGAACCACGGGCACCACGCTCCATCCACCCAAGCCTCCCATCATCTAGACCATGTTGCTGAGATCCTCATCAAGTCTTCTCTTAAACGCCTCCAGGGATGGTGACTCCATCACCTCCCTGGGTAGATCATTCCACTGAGAGATCACTCTCTCTGTGAAAAAACTCTTCCTAACATCCAGTCTAAACCTCCCTCGGCATAATTTAAGGCCATGTCCTCTCGTTCTGGTGTAGCCAACTTCACACCCACCCAACTGCAACCTCCCTTCAGGTAGTTTTAAACAGCAATCAGGTCATCTCTAGCCACTCTAACCCCATGCATCGCTACAGGCTGGGGGATGAGTGGCTGGAGAGTGGGGAAATGGAGAGGGATTTAGGAGTAACGATTGACAGGAAACTTAATATGAGCCAGCAGTGTGCCCAGGTTGCTAAGAGGGCCAGTGGCATCCTGGTCTGTATCAGAAACAGTGTGGTAAGTAGGACTAGGGAAGTTACCCTTCCCCTCTACTCGGCGCTGGTCAGACCACATCTTGAGTACTGTGTGCAGTTCTGGTCTCCCCAGTTTAAGAAGGATGTTGAGCTGCTTGAGAGGGTCCAGAGAAGGGTGACGAGGATGGTGAAAGGACTGGAGGACAAGCCTTATGGGGGGCGGCTACGGGAACTGGGGTTGTTGCGAAGTGCAAGCGGGTCGACTGTATATTCAGGCAGATATCTGTGTATCATCATATGGTTGATATCAAGTATTGGAAATATAGGCATAATATGCATTTACTTTTTTATTTTTTCTTAATACAGTGACAGCAAAATCACTGTTTTCTTAAATTTGCTTAGTATAATCAATATGAGTGAGGCTAAGGAAAACTGTAATTTCTTTTTCTAAGGTATATCGCAGCAATTAACTACAAACATCAGAGATATGATACAACTCACAGGATTGGTTTAATTCAATTCAATACATGAGGAAGATACTCAGAATATATATGGAATATATTCATATGTAGAACCCATTTATGATCCTTTCATAGGAAGGTGAGTTGAGAGACATAAGAGCATCTCTGTGCGCATATGTATACATCTGTATAAAAACAGGTTTAAATTTAGGGCTATGTTTGCTGTCATATAAACACTTTTCATCTACATAAATCAGACACACATATTCTTGTGTGGTGAAACTACAAGCACACATCATCACAAACAAACAGCAATAGAAACATCTCTCCAATGTACCTTCACAAACTCTACACAAGCACACATTATTTGAGGAAAAGGGAATCCAAGACCCTCTTTTGCAAATATTTTAGAGAGTTTTAAAGCATTTTATTAGGAATATTTTTGTTTCCTTCCAGCTTTTTTTTTGATACTGTGAATTCAGTGATACAGCTCTCAGAGAGAGTTAAAAATTCTAACTAAAAAATTTTTTTAGTAACTTCAAATTGACTTCCTGCAGTCAGAGCCTAAAGTACTAAGTACCAGATACTGTATCAAAAAATTTAGAATCTAAATGTGTGATACATATCCTAACACAAAATTAGGAATCTTTTCTTTTAGTGGTTCTGAGATCTTGTCGTGTGACCATTTAAATATCAGCTCTCTGAACTGAAATTTTGAGATGGAAAACTTCATCACATATATGGAGGAGTCACTATTTTTAAAGTCAATGGAGATTGTATTCAGATGTACACATATACACGTAGGTACTGAAATAATGGAGCTTTTTATGATGCCTTCCTTCTTGAAATGTTGAAAATGAAAGAGGTACAGTAATAATAGCAAGTGAGACTGTAGAACCAAATACCAAATGCAATTTATGTGTTACATCCAAAATGCTGTATATTCTTTTTGGCAGCTAACTACATAGCTGAATATGCCAGTCAACAGCTATTCCTAGACTCTGTTTTTCTTTTTAGTGAGCCAGGTAAATTTCTGAACTCTAAGGTTTATTTCCTGTAAACAAATCTACCCAGCTCTAGTAAATATTTTCCATTAGAACTCTGGGTGTCTGCAAAGCCTAGGAACTCTATGTTTATCAGTACTTTCCCATATAATAAAGTTTACAGCACAGAAGGCTGTGTAGCGATTAAGAAGTCATAAAAAAAGTCATAAAAAAGCTGATGAATATTCACTCAGTTTCTTAAATGGATTTGATTCAATAACCTTTGCTTTGTATTTAATTGTGTTCCAAAGACAATTTCAATTTGGATCACTATCAGCAAATCTAGATTATGTAGTCAAACCCCAAAATTCAGACCTGTAGGGGCAGATTCTGTAATTCTCCTGTTAGGGAACAGGAGAATACTCTGGGACTGAAAAACTCTGACTCCACACTGATTTTGAGTGCCTGCATCTCATTTAACAGAAAGAGACTACATAGCATGATGAATACCAAGGGTTATGGAACAACCTAAATCTTTGTCCTACAAACACTTATGGCTGGGCTTAACTTTACAACCACATGTAGAAGTTCCTTTGATTTTAATGGAACTAACCACAAGAAGAATGCGAGTAAATGTTTGCAGGATCAGGGTTCATCAGGTCATGGATTGTATTTTAGGAATATTTACAATGAATTGCTTGTGGATGACTTACAGAGCAAGAGGCTTTACCAGAAGACATTTCCAGATAGCAAACAAATTCAAGAACTTCACAAGTGTAAATGGTAAGATTTGTTATTAATTCATTTTCCAAAATTATTAATGGATTTTTCCATATACTAACATCAGGAATTTATTAACAGTAGCACTCCTGCTGAGCTATCAAGAAGCAAATTTCTGAACGGTGTGAAACATTCTGAATCCTTTGAAAGAGTTCCCTGATATTTGTATGGAGTAATTTCATTTCCTTCTGGAAAGTTCTCAGTTGTGGAGGCCTAGAAGTTATACCTAACCAAGGAATAATATCACGCATTTGAAAACCACTGAGATATATATGCTGTCATCTTTGTGAACAATATTTGTTCTATATCTCTTCACTGAGCACAGAGAAATGCATTCTCTGCTTTCTAAATATCTGATGCAAAATAGGACCTGGAAGAAAGCCAGCTGGATTAATTTCAGAAATGCAGGTGACACATCTTGGCAGACTGAAGCACTTTGAGGAATTGGCAGGAACTTTCACTGACTCTACAGTTGACAGCATCTGTCCACTCATTGTCCAAGTGGCTTTGCAATCAGCTAGACTGCAAATTTTCCAGGCATCATCTTCTTATTCTGTATTTGCACAGTGCCCAGAACACTGGGATCCCAGATTGTACAACTATAAGTGACTGTGATACAAAAAATTAACAATATTAAGCACAGAGAGTTCCCAAACTTAACTCCGTTTACAGGTTCTTCATATTAATAGTAGCAGGCATGGCATCCACTATCTGAGACTACACCAAGGCTGCAGCACTTCCTTACCAAGACATAGAATGTAAAGTTGATCATGTCTTTGATTTGGCATGACTAAGAGGACATAACCTAGTAATACTTTTGAACCTCAGTTGGAATCTGTGTTCAATAATGATATTTTGCTTCATAAAATAAAGCAAACCTTAGTGACAGCATCCAACATTGACTTTGCATCTTTTAATGGTGATCAGCTCCACTGATCTTTTCTGGTAGGCCATGCTGGTATGTATTTAGAAAACATAAGCATTGAAGGTACTCTCTGCCAGGGACAGCCTTTTTCTCAAAAGAGGTGAGCAAAGTAATCTCTTCTTTTGCAGCAGGATAAATATATTGTGTGACAGTGCATGCAAGACTATTTCAGTGGTTTTCAAATACATCATGTTATTCCTTAGTTGAATAATACATCTAGGCCTCCACAACTGAAACCAAATTAGGAGAAAATCTTTTAGCCTTTTGTGATAGGTTAAAATAAAAATATTTGCTTCAGAAAAATAAAACTACTGATGTAAGATCAGAGTATCAACAATTTTGACTAGACCTTCATTTTCCTTGACAAGTGAACTAGACTTATTGCTTGACCTTTTTATAGTTACTCATCTGCCAAAGCTGATGTTATTTCTGTATTGCATATTAAATTACTCAAAATGCTAGGAAGTGGGAAGTCTTGCACTTGTTCAATTTTTCACAAACTCTACTCTCATAACTCTGCATTTCAAGAAGTCACTGTTTGATACAAAACCAAAATTTTTAGGGTGAGAGGTTTTTTAAGTACGGGGTACTTTCAAAGTTTCTGGAAACTTAAAATCTCACTGACCTAACTGTGAATGAAGTGCTCATACTATTTTCAAATTGGGACATTTCTCCAAGTGACTAAACACAAGGAATAAATGCCTAACCATTGCTGTTCCCTCTTAAAAATATATCTGCAGATACACATTCAATCTGAAATCAAAATAATTATTTTTCACAGAAATTAAACACGAGAGCTGTTTCTGTCACATGATCAAAGAGAACTTGTATCTAGGAAAAAAACCACATCAAAATAAGATTCATTTTGAAGAAAACAGTGCTACAAATCCATGGCATGTTTTTATTCGGTTTATCAGATTATAAAGGAGAAGCTCCATACCCTGTGCCTTTGAGGAAATATTGTCTTATTATGCAACTCCCACTCACTGTCATGATAAGGTTCAGGTGTCATTTTTCATTATGATTACAGCCCTGGCAGACAAAAAGATTTTCGCCTTTTCTGTTCAGTCATATGAGTTTTTCCTGATAGCTTTCAGATTGAAAGATGATAATGATTGCAGGCATTCTGGCAGAAAACAGTGAAGTTATTCTAGATCAATCTTCCTCTCTTGTGCTGTTTTTCTTCTACTGCTCACCCAAGAGCTACAATCTAGTTGCCCAAGTTATTATGAGATAACTCTCCTATGTCTTCACTTTACCAGAGATTATTTCAAGATTTTTTAAAAGCATTTCTTGGACCTTAGTAGCTTTAAGAATACAACATCAAAGTTCTTTCAGTTAGGACAAGTATTTTAATCCCTTTTAGGTTCCAATGTGATCAAAGTTTCACTCTGCTTATGCTAAGATTTTATATTGGGCACAAACAATAGTATCTACAGGCATGTACTTAGAGCTGTTTTAAAAGCATCTGTGGTATTTTCATCATAAATTTAGATTTCTTTTAAAAGACAATATCTTGATTTTCTTAATACCTACATGCATTTTCTACAGAGCACTTGTCAAAAGAAACAAAGTTGTTTAACATGTACTGATTTGTTCTATCTTTTGGATTTCTTGGTTAGGCTAACTTCTGCATTGAAACATTTCACATAAATTCATTTCCTTCTTTATCTTTTTTTGTCTCAGAAAAAAAAAGATAAGAGGAGAGTAAATAAAGTATTATGGATTAAAAGTATGAATTAAAATATATAGAAAAATTTAAAGTGGGAAAGAAAATATCTTCCTGAAATGTCTTGTTTTAGCTTCACCTAAGTTTTATGGTAGAAGAGTTTTCACGATTCATTGCTTCTTGCTGATGGGAGACTCAGTATTTTTATGCATTTGTATTTATATATTTATGTATTCACTCTAAAATAATTAATTTCCTAGTAAAGATGGAAGAAAATGGACCATCTTTATCAGAAACAATGACAAAATTAAAAAGTGCCAAGGGAAGCATTTGTCTTTATATTTACATCATTAGTGGGTAAACCAAAACACCTTCATGAGGATCACTGGAACTTTCTGATATACACTCAGATCTAGAAAAGACCAATATGGGGAAAAATATTCCTCAGTCTTGGGCCAAGAAGGCATAAAACACAATCTAATCTATTTCAAAAATGCTGGTTCACAGTTACTGTTATGTGACAACATCCTGGCAAGCCAGCCAGACACAGGAGAATGTTCTCCCTTTCTCCTGAGAGCCATTGCTCTCACTGACAGCAGGACCCAAAGAAACAGAGCAATACAGCAGGGAGGGCTGCTGTCCTTTAAAATGAGTTTGTCTGGTGAAGGAGGACAGCAGCAAGCCAGGTGAGAAACAGAATTTGTATTTTTTGGCATAACCAAATTCTGAGAAGCAAATGAAATCAGTGTTTACTAGTCCTAATAGAGTCCTTTAAACTAAAGATGAAAGTATAAGTTAATGAACTGGGGCGGTGATTGAAATACTATTGCTAAGCCAGTAGCATCACTTCTAATTAACATTTATTTCTCTTTTGTAAGCTCTGGAACAGCTGTGCCTTCCACTAGGCATTTTATTACCGGTACAAATTTACTGTCATTTTTATAGACAAATTTGCACATGACTGAAAGATACAGCAGCTCTTAAGTTATATACTTGGGATTTTTTCTTGTTTCAGATATTAATTTTTCTACTTTGGGTAGAGAAGATATCATTTTGATAAGAAATTACTACATATTGAAACAAAAATAAAGCAATATGGAGGACTGTGGCCAGACCATTCGTAACTAAACAGGGTGGGGAGATGGACAGAAGAGTGTGCAAAGGAAATAAATGTCATCTGTAGAGCCTTGAAAAATAACTTGCAAGACTCTCTCCCTCTGGAGCAAAACTGCCCACCAGGAGACTGAAATATGTTCATGTAGCCAATGGGGTAATAATATTGAAGTCACTAAATCCAAAAGCCAAAAAAAACCTATTTCATGTTTAAAAGATAGAGTCTTCTTCTGCGCTTCAGTTGGTCTGAAGCCATACGTAGTGAACTCAGGACTTAGTGCTGCAGATCTCCCTCTTTGAATGGAGGCTTGATCCATAGAGTATGCAGCGGTGAGGAGTACTGCCTTCACCCAACTACCTCCCCAGGCCACTACTATGTACACTAGAGGAGAGAGTAACAGCTTTGAGAGGGGAGGCAGCCATTCCTCTTCCTCACCCAGTGCAGGACTGAGAAGAATTCATAGATTCACAGGTTATTCCGAGTTGGAAGGGAACCACAAGGATCATCGAGTCCAATTCCCAAGTGAGCACCCACCCAGGGATCAAACCAACAACCCTGGAGCCATGGGCTCTTTTCTTAAATACCTTCAGGGATGGCAACTCCACCACCTCCCTGGGCAGACCATTTCAATGAGGGATCACTCTCTCTGTGAAAAAGCTCTTCCTAATATCCAGGCTAAACATCCCTTGGTGTAGCTTAAGGCCATGCCCTCTTTTTCTGGTGCTGGCAGCCTGAGAGAAGAGATTTACACCCACCTGACTGCAACCTCCCCTCAGGTAGTTGTAAACAACAATGAGGTCACCTCTGAGTCTCCTGCAGGCTGAACAGTCCTAGTTCCCGCAGTCGCTCCCCATAGGGCTTGTCCTCCAGCCCTTTCACCATCCTCATTGTCCTTCTCTGGACCCTCTCAAGCAGTTCAACATCCTTCTTAAACTGAGGAACTCAGAAATGGACACAGTACTCAAGATGTGGTCTGACCAGTGCCGAGTATAAGGGAAGAATAACTTTCCTAGTCCTACTGGCCACACTGTTCCTAATACAGGCCGGGATGTCATTGGTCCTCTTAGCCATCTGGGCACACTGTTGGCGCATATTAAGCTTTCTGTCAACCATTACTCCTAAATCCCTCTCCATTTCACCACTCTCCAGCCACTCATTCCCCAGCTGATAACCATGCATGGGGTTGTTATGTCTGAAGTGAAGAGCCCAGTAAATGGACTTGTTAAATCTCATACTATTACAGATTCACAGATTATTGTGAGTTGGAAGGGACCCACAAGGATCATTGAGTCCAACTCTTAAACAGCACCACTGCCTCCCCAGTGGGAATCGAGCCCTGGTCTCCCGCATGGCAGGCGGGGACACTCACCACTGTACTAAAGTGGATTCCCCAATATTAGAATCTGCTCATTCCTCTAATCTGTCAAGGTCCCTCTGAAGGGCCCTTCTACCCTCTGGAAGTTCAACATTTGCCTCCAACTTGGTAACATCTACGAACTTACTAATGTTGGACTCAATTCTGCCGTCCATGTCATCAATAAAGGTATTAAACAGTGCCAGGCCAAGCACTGCTCCCTGTGGAACTCCCCTAGTGAATGGCTGCCCGCTGGATGTGGTACCAACACTCTCTGTGCTCGTCCATCCAACCAGTTCCTAACCCAACACAGAATGCTCCTATCCAATCCATGCTCTGGGAGTTTCTTCTGAAGCTTACCATGGGAAACCGTGTCAAAGGCTTTGCTAAAATCCAGGTACACAACATCCATGGCCTTTTCGTCATCAACTAGGAGAGTAATCAGTTCTCAAAAGGAGATCAGGTTGGTCAGGCAGGACCTACCTCTCTTAAGACCATGCTGACTAGACCTAATGTTGTAGATGTTTTGCAGGTGCTGCATAATTGCCATTAGGATTATCTGTTCCATGACTTTACCCAGGGTCAAGGTCAGGGTGACATGTCTATAATTACCCAGATCATCTTTTCAGCCCCTCCAGTGGATGGGTATTACATTAGCCAATTTCAAGTCATCTGGTACATAACTACCTCCTCCTGGATTACAGGGGGGTTATACTGTAGCCCTATCCCATCCACCAGTTTAGAAGTCCAGCTGTCCTTTAGAAAATCTGTCTTGTTAAAAACAGAGGCAAAGAAGGCTTCAAGTATCTCTGCCTTTTCCTCATCTCTAGTTATTATATTCCCCTCTGGATCCAATAAGGAGTGGAGTGGAGGTTGTTGCAGCTGGTTTTTGCTGTTAATGTATTTATAGAAACACTTCTTGTTTTCCTTTACAGAAATGACTAGTTTGAGTTCTATTTGGGCTTTTGCCTCTCTAATTTTCCTTTCACATGACTTAACAACATCCTTAAACAAACCCTGGCTTACCTTCCCTTTTTTTCAAAGGTGATACATCCTCTTTTTCTCCCCCAGTTCTTTAAGGCACTACTTGCCCGTCCAGGCCAATCTTCTACCCCTCTGACTCGTCTTTCAACACATTGAGACTGCCTGATCCTGTGCCTTCATGAACTCATTCTTAAAGTAGGTCTAGCCTTCCTGCATTCCCTTGTCATTAAGGGCTGTTTCCCATGGTACCCTCCTAAATAATTCCTTACGAAATCTACCTTCCGGAAGTCCAATATGGAGGTGTGGTTCTTGCCCTTCCTTGTCACACTGTCAATTGAAAACTTATCTTGTGGTCACTGCATCCCAGATTGCCTCCAACCACAACATCCTCAACCAGCCCTTCCCTCTTTGTAAACAGTAGGTCGAGCACAACCTCACCCCTGGTAGGTTCACTCAGCAGCTGGATCCGAAAACAAGGATCGGCTCTCTCCAGGTGCTGTTTGGACTGCCTCCTCTCTGCTGTGTTAAGTTCTTAGCAGAAATCAGGCAGATTAAAGTCTCCTGCAATAATGAGGGCAGCTGATCTTGAGGCAATCTCTAGTTGCTTAAAGAGCAATAAGTCCACCTCTTCCTCCTAGTCAGGCAGTCTGTAACATACTCTAACCAGGACTTCAATTTTATTGGCTATCCCTCTGACCTTAACCCATAGACTCTCTGCCTGATCATCCTTAGTGTCAAGGTCCATGAAATCAAGAGTTGCTTTAATATATATGGCCACTCCCACATTTCTTCACCCTCTACTATCTCTTCTGAAGAGTGTCTAGCCGGACAATGCAGATGGCAACTATGTCGTATCGCTCCTGATGCACCAAGACTTCTAGCTCTTCCTGTTACTACCCAAGATGTGTGCATTAGAATACATGCACCTCAACTAGGTTGCTGATTTCATTTTTGATCCATTTTTACCATTTTCAGTGTCCTCCAGAGAGACTGTTACATCCCCTTCCCCCTTCAAACCTAGTTTAAAGCCCTGTCAATGAGTCCTGCCAACCCGCAGGCCAAAACCCTTTTGCCCTTATTAGATAGATTCTGCCCACCAGAGTCTAGCAAGCCAGGCTCGGTAAAAGATGTCCTATGATCATAAAACTCAATATTCTTCTGGTGGCACCAGTCCATAAGGCATTTATTAATAGCAAGAATTCTCTTATTCCTTTCAGGTTCTAATCCTTCCACTACAGGGACCAAGCAAAAAAATACCTGCATTCCTGCCCCATTGACCAATTGACCAAGTTCCTTAAATTCCTTTTTAATTGCTCTAGATCCCTTCTTGTTGATCTCATCACTGCTGGCTTGGACAACCAGCAGGGGATAATAATTGGAAGGTCAAATTAGTTCAGGCAACCTCTCAAAAATATCCCATATCTGGGCCCCAGGAAGGCAGCAGACTTTCCTGTGGGATGGGTCTGGTTGACAGGTAGGACCTTCTATTCCCTTCAGAAGGGAGTCACCAACAACCACTACCCTCCTTTTCTTTTTAATACTAGAGATTCTGATTTGCTTGATGGAAGAGGTATCACAGTATCACAGTATCACAGTATTAGCAAGGTTGGAAGGGACCTTGGAGATCATCAAGTCCAACCTGTAAGCCAACACCAACCCATTGNTCAAGGTCAGGGTGACATGTCTATAATTACCCAGATCATCTTTTCAGCCCCTCCAGTGGATGGGTATTACATTAGCCAATTTCAAGTCATCTGGTACATAACTACCTCCTCCTGGATTACAGGGGGGTTATACTGTAGCCCTATCCCATCCACCAGTTTAGAAGTCCAGCTGTCCTTTAGAAAATCTGTCTTGTTAAAAACAGAGGCAAAGAAGGCTTCAAGTATCTCTGCCTTTTCCTCATCTCTAGTTATTATATTCCCCTCTGGATCCAATAAGGAGTGGAGTGGAGGTTGTTGCAGCTGGTTTTTGCTGTTAATGTATTTATAGAAACACTTCTTGTTTTCCTTTACAGAAATGACTAGTTTGAGTTCTATTTGGGCTTTTGCCTCTCTAATTTTCCTTTCACATGACTTAACAACATCCTTAAACAAACCCTGGCTTACCTTCCCTTTTTTTCAAAGGTGATACATCCTCTTTTTCTCCCCCAGTTCTTTAAGGCACTACTTGCCCGTCCAGGCCAATCTTCTACCCCTCTGACTCGTCTTTCAACACATTGAGACTGCCTGATCCTGTGCCTTCATGAACTCATTCTTAAAGTAGGTCTAGCCTTCCTGCATTCCCTTGTCATTAAGGGCTGTTTCCCATGGTACCCTCCTAAATAATTCCTTACGAAATCTACCTTCCGGAAGTCCAATATGGAGGTGTGGTTCTTGCCCTTCCTTGTCACACTGTCAATTGAAAACTTATCTTGTGGTCACTGCATCCCAGATTGCCTCCAACCACAACATCCTCAACCAGCCCTTCCCTCTTTGTAAACAGTAGGTCGAGCACAACCTCACCCCTGGTAGGTTCACTCAGCAGCTGGATCCGAAAACAAGGATCGGCTCTCTCCAGGTGCTGTTTGGACTGCCTCCTCTCTGCTGTGTTAAGTTCTTAGCAGAAATCAGGCAGATTAAAGTCTCCTGCAATAATGAGGGCAGCTGATCTTGAGGCAATCTCTAGTTGCTTAAAGAGCAATAAGTCCACCTCTTCCTCCTAGTCAGGCAGTCTGTAACATACTCTAACCAGGACTTCAATTTTATTGGCTATCCCTCTGACCTTAACCCATAGACTCTCTGCCTGATCATCCTTAGTGTCAAGGTCCATGAAATCAAGAGTTGCTTTAATATATATGGCCACTCCCACATTTCTTCACCCTCTACTATCTCTTCTGAAGAGTGTCTAGCCGGACAATGCAGATGGCAACTATGTCGTATCGCTCCTGATGCACCAAGACTTCTAGCTCTTCCTGTTACTACCCAAGATGTGTGCATTAGAATACATGCACCTCAACTAGGTTGCTGATTTCATTTTTGATCCATTTTTACCATTTTCAGTGTCCTCCAGAGAGACTGTTACATCCCCTTCCCCCTTCAAACCTAGTTTAAAGCCCTGTCAATGAGTCCTGCCAACCCGCAGGCCAAAACCCTTTTGCCCTTATTAGATAGATTCTGCCCACCAGAGTCTAGCAAGCCAGGCTCGGTAAAAGATGTCCTATGATCATAAAACTCAATATTCTTCTGGTGGCACCAGTCCATAAGGCATTTATTAATAGCAAGAATTCTCTTATTCCTTTCAGGTTCTAATCCTTCCACTACAGGGACCAAGCAAAAAAATACCTGCATTCCTGCCCCATTGACCAATTGACCAAGTTCCTTAAATTCCTTTTTAATTGCTCTAGATCCCTTCTTGTTGATCTCATCACTGCTGGCTTGGACAACCAGCAGGGGATAATAATTGGAAGGTCAAATTAGTTCAGGCAACCTCTCAAAAATATCCCATATCTGGGCCCCAGGAAGGCAGCAGACTTTCCTGTGGGATGGGTCTGGTTGACAGGTAGGACCTTCTATTCCCTTCAGAAGGGAGTCACCAACAACCACTACCCTCCTTTTCTTTTTAATACTAGAGATTCTGATTTGCTTGATGGAAGAGGTATCACAGTATCACAGTATCACAGTATTAGCAAGGTTGGAAGGGACCTTGGAGATCATCAAGTCCAACCTGTAAGCCAACACCAACTCACTGTCTAGACCATGGCACTACCCACAGGACCATCCAGTCCAACTCCCCACCTACCAGACCATGTCACTGAGCTCCTCATGGAGTCTTCTCTTAAACACCTCCAGGGATGGAGACTCCACCACCACCAATGAGTGATCACTCTCTCTGAGAAAAAACTCTTTCTAACATTCAGTCTAAACCTCCCCTGGCATAGTTAAGGCCATGTCCTCTTGTTCTGGTGTCGTCAGCCTGAGAGAAGAGATCCACACCCACTTGGCTGCAACCTCCCCTCAGGTAGTTGTAAACAGCAATGAGGTCGCCTCTGAGCCTCCTGTTCTCCAGGCTTGTCCTCCAGTCCTTTCACCATCCTTGTCACCCTTCTCTAGACCCTCTCACGCAGCTCAATATCCTTCTTAAACTGGGGAGCCCAGAACTGGACGCAGTGCTCAAGATGTGGTAGCTCCTAGTGATTCACCAGGTGAAGTGCCTTCCACTATATTATCCTACTGATCCCCAAAATCCAGGACCCCAAACCTGTTCTGCAGGGACAACTCAAAAGGTGGCATCTGAAAAGGTGGGAGGGGGGGACAGGAGAGAGTGTTTCATTACCCCCACAAGAGGAGACCTGTTCCCACTCCCCCCCTATCCTCTAGGTTTCCTTCTTCTACCTCATGATGGGGAATAGGAGGTGCATAAAGCTCCTCTGGCTCTTGCGAGTCTCTAAGGGATGGAAGGGCACGGGCCCACCATTTTATTTCCTTTTCACTTGATTTGGAGAATCAGAAAATTACATATTTAGTGTGTTAGGTAAGGACATAGAGATTTAGAGATTTTAGTGAATTAGTGAAAATCTAGTGAATTTCTAGTGAATTTTAGAAGGATTAGTAGACTTTAGAATCATTCAGAAGGCCGGAGAGTTAAGGTTGAATATTAAGGGTGTCCTGCAGGCTGTGAAAGTAAACAAAGTAGAATGCTAACCACAACAAGGAGAAAAGAATGTAAAACATTGAAGCCAATTGGTTGAAGGATTCATAGCAAATGACATAATGTTGAAAGGATGAATATTCATGGGGAAATTTGCATATGTATGAGAAAAGGTGTTAGAGATGGGTGACAAATCTGGGCGGTCCTCTTTTGGCACCTGGCAAGGGCAGGGGACACTGCTGTGCCTCTTCCTTGGCTCTTAGGCCAAAAATAAACTTTTTCTGTAAAATGCAAGCAATTACCTTGAGTCCTGACTGATTTTCCTTAAATCACACTATCTCAAACACTCCTTAGCCTTTCAAACTCTTCCTTCAGTTCTACCACCATACAGAGCAGGTCATTTACCAGCTTTCACTGGACACGTTATTTGCGCTGTCCTCCTGTTCTACCATCAGACTCAGGCATTCTCTGAAGACCAGACATTGACACATTGTGACATCGGCCTTGGTTTTCATTGGTCTTGTTCTAATCATTACTGACAAGGGGAGGGCTAGGAGGATGAACACAAGGAGAAACACCACCTACCAAGACAGCATCTGCCACCTTACCTGTCCAAACTGTTGCATTAACTGCCTCTTAGCCTCTCCACACCCCTACACTCAATGGCCCTGTTTGCCTACTCCTGTTCGCCGTGCTCCAGGTCACTACGCTTGCAAGAATTTTAATGGCTTAAATACCTACAAGATGGAAACAAAAGTACAGAGAGCACATCCCCCCTAGTTGCTCATGTGGTTCCCCCTCCTTGTCCTGGCAAGCAGGGACAGCTCAGCACTCAGCTCAGTAGCCCGGAATCCGGTGCTGTGCTTGCGAACAGTCGTGGCGTGGGCCCACTGCATCCCGGCGGTGTGCAGGCGCACTGCCTTGTTTCACTTGTGAGTGAGGAGGCGTTCCAACTTCCCCCTCAATCTGAGCTCCCAGTGGCAATCTCCTGATAACACAGGACAGAACCTGCTCCCTGTGGCTAGAGCCTGGGGGGAGGGTGGCAGGGCTGCGATCTATGGCTGCGTGTGTTCTCCTCCATCCTCTCATCAGGAGTTGCTACTGCCACTGCCAGCGGCGAATCAGGGGAAGCCCAGCCCACTGCTCCCAGCAGGAGGAGGAAGGGGAAGGGCACAGAGGGGTAGCCTGGTATTGTTTGTGGGCGGGGGCTGCTCTGAGCAGCAACGCTTGTGCATAGTTTGCCCAGATATCGATGGGACAAAGGGGTGTGGGTAGGTTCCCCGGCGCCAGGACGAGCAGGGTGACAGCGCTGTTATCATGGTGACAAGCACCTGTAACCACAGCTGCCCCCCTCCTCACGTATTTCCATTGAAACAGTCCAATACCTCCGGCACAGCAGACACACACACACACTGTCCCCACCCCCACTCTGCGGTGAGCACTACTTCCATCCGCCACTGCCCCCTTCCCTCACTTTTAATCTGGAGGTCCAAGGGCTCTAGTGGACATCTTTCTACTCTGGTGCAACACGGGCTGGCAGAGCCATTCTCCAGTGGTCCATATTGCGGGACTGGTGCGGCACACGCCAGCAGAGCGGTGCACCAGTGGTCCATGTGGCAGTGAGCCGGGCAGTTAATTTGCATATCCATGACTCTCTATCTTTGCATATTCATAATTGTGAGTTAATGCATGTGAACTCACGAATGCACTGTGAAACACAGGGCCATCTTTTGGAGTTAAAATTCTGTGAAGAAATAAACCCATGAGAATAGAATTGCGAAGTAATGAGCATTTACTGTATATACAATGCTTGACAATACCGTCACATATAGACCCAGCCTGAAAAACTACAGTTTCAGGAACTGATACTTCTTAAGCTTGGCTGAATTTGACCTATCACCATTCATGATTTTAGTAAAATACAGGGACACCTACACCTCATTCCACCATACTACATGTTTCGCTTAACTAGCCTTCATGCTATATATATCCTTTTAAATGCTCTTGATCAGCTTGTGTGGAAAACTGAATTTCTTTTTAACGTACCAGTAATCTAAATGTATGAAAAAAAACTATTCAAGAGTCTTTACGGAATATGTCAGTTCATCACAGAGGTCCTATTTTACTGTATAACACGGATAAGAACAAAAGGTCAAAATATGTTTGAAAACTCTCATTGTGAGAAAAGTAAAAAGCCCTTTCATTTCCCCAGTATATTTCCCCACTATATTTCTAGACTCCTTATTGAGTTAATCTTCATTGTCTTGCAGTATCTTGTTTCTGAGAAGGATCATAACCACAAGAAACCTCAGAAAAATGTTTTGGCTTGAAAAAGGAACTAGAAATCTAATGGGAAGAATTGTTATTATTTAACTTCTGGCTCAAACTAAAAGATACAGGTGGCTTGGATCATCCTTACAAACATTAGATTAGCCTCCAGTTTCAGATACTTTGTGTTAGGTTATCCTTAGGATGTAGAGACATATGCTCAGTGCAGTTTAAATCAGTGAGAATTTTCCTGTAGACTGCAAGAGGCCCTTACCTTCCACAATTTTGCCTTAACAAGATATCAGCGCATGCAAAAAACTGCAACTCAATTTATTTGCAAATTATTGCTAAAAATATTTGGCTTGCAAGTAATGGGTTCAAATTTTCAGGTGGTATAAATCAGTGTAGCTGCAGAACTATGTCAGTTTAATCCACTTGGAGATCTACCTGTGAGGTTTATCCTGTTTAAGATCATCCATAGCAGTAAAGTAATTTATTTTAAAATCTTCCTGGATTTGCATGGCAGACAGTCACAGAAATTTCACTCAAGGCTTCTGCATTTTTTTGGCTGTAATCTGCAAATCAAGCAAACCCATCCTTTCAGAAATGTGTTATTCCTTAAAAACAAGTATCCAATTGAAGCCTGATCCCTGGGTGGGCGTTCGCTTGGGAGTTGGACTAGATGATCCTGTGGGTTCCTTCCTACTCAGAATAACCTGTGAACCTGTGAACTTATTTTTTTATTTCTTCAGTCCTAACACCACTCAGAAATTATATACTATATTTAAATTTAGAAAATAAAAATGCAAACATGCCTTTGCAAGACTGCTTACAATAGAGAAACTTTGAGTAGCACTTGTTTATTTCTATTAAAAGGTTTATTCATGTTAGCAATTTGCACAACTTTGTGATACTTGTTAACAACTAGACACAACTGTGCAAGATCATCTTTTAATCTCCATTTTTCAAAAAACTGTATGAAGTATATTTAATTCATTTTTACTTGATGCAGCGCTTGCATGATAAGAGAAAAGTCTGCTCCTTGAGGACTTTTGTATGCAACCTTAGAGAGAAGGAAAGGCAAAAAATAAGCATCTTGACACAACTGCAATTGGGAAGTAGACTCTTCCCCCTGTTACCTCTATAGGCAAATATTTATTCTGTTCTCCTGCAGAATAGAATGAGGTTCTTCTAGCTAATATATAAGTATTTAAGAAATGTTAGGAAATTTCGGCATTTGCCTCATTTTAAAATAACTTAAAGCATTTGAAAGTCAAACTTTAAACAACATAAGATCAGGGAGAGCAAATCCATGTCTTACATATAATTTATAATAATTACGAGCTTGTGTACTCTAGTGCTTTGTTGTACTAAAGCTCACTTAATACAAAATACCATAATGCAAAAAAAAAAATCAAAATACCATTGCCTAACAATAAAATTAATTTATCAAGTAAGCATTTACAGCATTGAAAGTTCTTGTTCATTACTTCACTAGAAATGTATTTTGATTTTGGATAAATCTTTATTACTGTACTACATAAAAGTACTACCAGTTTAAGTAAGAAATATATATGTGAAAGCTTAAAAACTTTTAGCTGCACATCCTCTCTCTAAGATCCTTCTAGCAAAACTTTTAGGAAATGGGATGGGTGACCAAAAAGTAATATCTTTTACTACAAAATAGGTTTCTTCAGCTTCTACTCTGTTTCTAGTCTCTTCCAAGGCAAGTTCTTTTCACTCAGAGAAAAAAATCGAAATGAAATCAAATAATTATCCAAATCTGTAACTACGCAAGTGCTGTCTGAAATAAATTGTTGAAGATTGATAACTTTCCATTGGCTTCCATTGAGCAAGGATTGCAAAATAGCACAAAATAATTTGGGTTAGAAAGGACACTTGCAGGTCACTTTGTACAATTTCCCTACAATAAGCAGGCCCTACAACCTACAGGGTTGCTCAAACCTTGTCCGGCCTGACCATGAATGTTTCCAGAGATGGGGCATCCACCACCTCTCTAGGCAACCTGTGCCAACGTTTCAACACCCTCATCATAAAAACCTTCTTTCTTATATCCAGTTGGAATCACATTTTTTTTCGTTTAAAATCATTACCCCTTTCCCTATCACCAAAGGCTCTAGTACTAAGAATTTTGGTTTCATCTTACTTATAATCCCACTTTAAGTACTGAAAGGTTGCAATATGGTCCAAAATATTTCTCAGAATATCCCTGAAATATCCGCTAACTTCCATGAAGTTAAAACAGCAGTAAGTAACTTCAGTGAGCAAGTACTGGCTAGCAAAATGATGAATAAACGTCATCACTCCGACTGTCTGAAAAGGTGTATTTGCCACTAAATTTCACATATATAAGGATTTATGTGGCACATGAGGTTATTGCTGAACTCTATGAGCAACTAAACAACAAAACTGCAAGTTAGCACTCTCCATCTCTTGTGAAGGAAGAGAAACTCTTGGAAAATAGTAAGAAGACAACTTTTTTTAGACTAATTTGAAGACAGAGGCAAATTTCCTATAGATTTTGCTAGAATAAGAATTATGAATTATGGGCCAAATTATTATATCTTTTCTGATTCCCTAGTATGACAACAGCAAGCAATAACTCCAGTAAGTAAATGTGACTGTTGTCAAACTACTGAGAAAAACGAGCCTTATTTTCTCTGACAACAACCCAAGACCCATATTCACATACATTGCTACAAAGTCAAAGACTTCAGTGACTGGCAAATCAATATAGTGATATCTAAAAGTTATATTGTTTTGATATAGGATAAGAAATTGCTCTTTATATTGCAGCAAGAAGCAAAGCACTGGAATGCACAACCCAAAATTTATGTTTCACTCACCTTGAAGCTGGCGTCCTTTGTACAAATCCTTTGTTTTTGAGGGGTGAGCTCTGGCACCATTATCACATTTAGGTTGCTCATACCTAAAGAACAAACAGGGAGAGAAGAAAACCATCCAAGGTTAATTTGATTTATACTTAATTTATTTCCAATTTTGTAATCTGAATAAAACTCGTACCTTCTAAAATTCAAGTAATAATCCTGTTTTTCACTCAGAAGGGCAATGCAAACGCATCTGCCTATTTTTCATTTACCTCAAAGAAACCACATCTTTATTTGCCTGGAGTTGATGTCAAACTAAAAAATATTATTGATTACAAAGCCCATTTTATAGGCAGGAAAGCAAAGGAACTTCTAGAAATTAAAATATAATTTAAAAATAATGAAAAATACAAAAAGAAAACAAAAAAAGAAAAAAAAAATAAGGCTGTCTCCCCACCTACAAACCCCAAAAGTCATAAAAAATATGACAAATCATATTCATATTGGGAAATAGCAGAGATGCGATTTCAAAATCACAGTAAGGCAGGTACTCTAGTTAGAACTACTGCGGCTCTAAAACCATGTGCTACTCAATTACCTGAAGTAATTTTTTCATTGAACTGGTAGCAAGAAACTATGCTATTTGTACTTTCCACAAACATTGACTAACGTAACATCACTAGCAATATCTTTTATGCAAGACTGGGAGACATGGGAGCATCTATTCCTGTATGTCACCTTTTTTTTATGTCCCTCTATCAATGTACAGTGGCTTTTTACTTAGCTCAACAGAATCTCTTTCTGAGAAGTTTTACTTTTTTATTCCCCTAAAGTAGCTTGAAGTTGAAGAATTTTAACGTTTCAGAAAAGTTTCAGTTCTCAGTTAAACAAACATTCTAATAGGAATTGTGTCAGCATACATATGTGTGCACATACATACCTGTTCACTGAATATAGATTCTTTCATATTTTATATAATTGAAATTCTCCTAAGTTCATCAAAATGACATTTACTGACCAGCACACTAAAATGTATAACTAAAATACACTAATCCAAAATTTTTGGAACAAAATATTCCTTTAAGAAACGCTGAATGGTGGCTATGCCCTGGGTCCAGGCCAGACTGCTCCTAAAAGCAATGCCTAAATATTTCGGTCTTAATTCTTAGGCAGCAAAAAACCCACCCAAAATAATTTTTCCTTTGAGGATTTAATTTATTTCTAAATCATCTGATGAAACTTATCACTGGCCCATCAAATTTTGACTGCTACAAGAAGGTATAGATTTGTTTTCATGGACATGTGAATGCTAGAGACTTTTTTTTCCTAAAGAGCGGCAGGAATAGAAGGTGCTTTGATAACATGGGTTGGATTCAGATACCTGAGGGATGATCACTTCAATCAGTCAAGAAAACAGTGAAAGGGAAATCTCTGAGCAATACTCACTAATGCAGTATCTGGCAAACAGCCTGGTCTGCCATTTATCTGATGCCTCACTGCATTCCCTTTGTCCTCTTACGTTACTGTTGCTGCTCTGTGCCTACATGTTATTTTTTGGCCTCTACTTTTCTACCCTTTCAGCTTATATTTTTGTTAACTACACATGTAGTTCATAATAAATTCAAACTAAATCTATTAAAGCCCAATAGGTGTTAAATGCTGGAATGTGAAAAATCTATGTTTAACTCCCTAAAGCAACTGAAGAAAGAACATGAGCCATTAAAAATTTACTATACAGGAACAGCCACGCTAAAAGCTGATAAGAAAAACTGACTTGCCTCAGTTTTCATGGAGAAAGAGTTGGAAAGGGATAGCATGTCAGAACGAAGCACTGTCAGATTAAAAATAATGTAGTTAAAAACATCCCAAGTTACTTTTTTGAATTTTAAAGGGGAAAGAATCTCTAGAAGTGGATGTATATTTATAATCAGCAAGGGCTTATGCAGACTGCATTATACCTCCGATCAGTCTGCTACAAAGCATTGAGATTTACTGAGGTGTAAAATCAGTAGAAGATGGAGGTTTTCCCAGGGCATCTACAGTGCAGGCAGCCCCATGAAACAGATGATTTAAGTTTAGAGAATGTTGTGCAAGTGGGTTACATTGCACATCATCCTAGTTGCTAAAAAGCCCCGTGTGAGAGCAGAGCCTCATGCCCCGCCCCACAAGCAAAAAGGCTGAGGATCACGCTGTGATGTCCAAGAGGCATTGGATGTTTCTACTAGGTTTTCATAAAATCCATCTTCATACCATGACATCACCTATTTCTTCTGAATATTTTTATCTTAGATGTGTCCTATAGTGGCTCTTCATTGACGTATCTTTATTTCAGCTCCAGGGTGAGATTATTTTTTTCTGAAATACTTTCACTAATAAATAATTTGTTTTTTTTTTTTTTTTTTTTTCAGATGACAGTGTATTAGCAGGTGAATGAGCATTAATAATTTCCCTTCACTTGGGGAGTCTTACTTGATGTGGCTTATTTATTGTAGTGTTCAGAGCCTTATGATATGACAATATCATCCTCATGAGTACGTTCAAAACAAACAACATGCAGAATGCTAAGCTGTTCTGGAAATAGCTTCCCAGATGTGTTTATCCTTTCACTGTTGTCCCCTAGTGATTCAATCCGTATTTGTAGCAAAGAGATTCCAGTATGCAATGCATCCATATTGCTACCAGGAGCATTTATGCTGTCAGTTCCTGTAGTACTGTTTTCACATATTTTAATTTCTATTCTGCAGTGGAAAGCAGAAAGATAGTACACCCAGTTTTGCACAAGCCCTTGGTACTTTAAACTAGGCAAGACTCATGTTCATTCTTTCTAGTCTATAAGAAAGAATTACAAAAAGACAGCTGTATATTCCTCATCATATTTTGATCCCCCTTTACTTCCCTCTGCCAGAGAAAAAAATGTTTAATTTTAGCAATACAGAAAAAAAAAAATTCAAGAAATAGTCAACAGATTTCTAACTCACCTAAATTCTTCTCAGAAATGAAGTCTAGACATTCCTCTTAAACTCCCAGCTGTAATCCCACCTGCTTGTTTACCAAGATTGTAGATTCCTAAATACACCAGTCACTCTTTATTTAGTATGAACTTGAGTACTCTACTTACCCATCTGTGCAAAGAAATGTCCTCTCTAGGGATATTACTAAATATTACTTCCTCAAAGCTTCACTAAGAACTGACCGTAACTCCAACAAAGCTGAACAAGTTAGAAATTATCAAGACCACTGCAGCTGATCTTTTTAGTATCAGTCATTCTGCAGGGCGTAGTTTTAGACATAGTTTTATGCCTAAACTATATGCATGGAACGATTGAATAAAATTTTCCAGCCTTCCAATTTTGGAGACATACAGCCCAGTGAAAGGCTTTACTGCTGCTTCTTCTCACACAGCTGAGTGACTGTGTAGTTGCCAAACACAAGAGGCTAGTAGACCAAACAGGAAAAAAAGAAGACACAGACTCATTTGAGGTCCATAGGTGATTCATCAAGAGCCTGGGAAGATCTAGAATTCCAGTCTCAATGACAGTAGGAGCCAAAATGGCACATAGTGTAGGCACACTATACATATTAATAGGAAAGCGAGCAGGTTGATTTTCAAAGATCACCATCTCTAGTTTCATAAATGGTTCATCCTGATATGCAGAATGCAGCAGGAAGCCTGCACAGGTGAACAAAGGGCACCTAACAAAACTCAGACTTAAAAAGAAAGCATACAAAGGGTAGAAATAGGGTCAGGTTATAAAGACACTCTTCAAGTGTGCACTGACAGGATTAGGAAAGCTAAAGCCCCATGGAGGAAAATCTATTAAGGAGGACAAAGGCAAATGAGAAGGACTTCTTACATGTGTATCAGCAGCAAAAAGAAGACTAAGGAAAGCATGTGCCTGGTACTGGGTGGGACAGGAGAGCTTGTAACAAAGGGCATAGAGAACTCAGAAGTACGAACTTAATGCCACCTTCTCCTTGATCTCCACCTAGATTTACCCTACATGGAGAAGGATCAAGGCAAGGATTGTTTGAACAAACTGGACATACACAAATCCATGGGACCTGATGAGATGCACCCACAACGGCTGAGGGAGGAGGCTGATGTCATTCTGGGCCAGTCGCAATTCTATTTGAAAGGTTGTACTGACCAGAGAAGGGGAATGAAGGAAAGTAAATGTTACTTCCATCTTCAAGAAGAACAAGGAAGAATCAAATAACAAGCCAGTCAGCCTTACCTCAATTCCCAAGAGGGTGATAAAGTAAATCTTCTTAGAAGATATTTCAAAACACATGAAGGAGAAGTAGGTGATTGACAGTAGTCAGCATGGAACTATGAAGAGGAAATCACACTTGCACCTGGAGAAGACGAACCCCTACACAAGTACAGGATGGGGCCAACCACCTGGAAAGTAACTTTGAAAAAAGAACCTGTAATTTCTGACGGATGCTAAGCGGAGTATGAGGCAGCAACATGTCTGCAGCAAAGATGACAAACAGACTCCAGGGCTGCATTAGAAAGACTACTGCCATCCAGTCAGAGGAGTTGATCCTTCCACTCTCAATCACACTGGGACAATGAGACATATCTGCAATGTTGTGTTGAGCCTTGAACTCCCCAAATAAGAGAGGTATGGATGTACAGGAGTGGGTCTAGAAAAGAGCCATGAATATAATTGAGGAGCATTTGCCCTAATAAGGAAAGGGTACAGACATTGTTCACTCTGGGGAAGAGAAGGATTGGAAAGGATCTTACTGTTCTCTATAAATATCCAAAGGGAGGAAAATAAAGAAAAGGGAGCCACACACTTCTCCGTGATGTCCAGTGGCAGGAAAGGAGGCAATGGCTACCAGGATCATTAATCATAATGGTGATAAAGCACTAAAATAGTCTGCCCAGAAAGTCTGAGGATATTCCATCCTTAGAGATACTGAGAACCCTACTGATCACACCATTCCTGATACAGGTCAGGATGCCATTGGACCTCTTAGCCACCTGGGCACACTGTTGGCTCATGTTAAGTTTTCTATCAATCATTACTCCTAAATCCCTCTCCATTTCACCACTCTCCAGCCACTCATCCTCCAGTCGATAGCGATGCATGGGGCTGTTATGTCCAAAGCGAAGAACCTGGCACTTAGACTTGTTAAATCTCATATTATTAGAATCTGCCCATTTCTCTAGCCTGTCAAGGTCCCTCTGAAGGGCCCTTCTGCCCTCTGGAAGTTCAACATTTGCCCCCAGCTTGGTATCATCTGCAAACTTGCTAATGGTGGACTCCATTCCCTCATCCATATCATCAATAAAGATATTAAACAGTGCTGGGCCAAGCACTGATGCCTGTGGGACTCCACTAGTGAATGGCAGCCAGCTGGACATGGCACCATTTAGCAACACTCTCTGTGCTTGTCCATCCAACCGAATCCTAACCCAACACAGAATGCTCCTATTCAACCCACGCTCTCAGAGTTTCTCCTGAAGCTCACCAGGGGAAACTGTGTCAAAGGCTTTGCTAAGATCCAAGTACACAACATCCATGGCCTTTCTGTCGTCAACCAGGTGAGCCACCAGTTCATGAAAGGAGATCAGGTTAGGGCAGGACCTACCTCTCCTAAATCCATGCTGACTAGATCTAATGTCGTGGTTGTTTTGCAGGTGCTGTTTAATAGCACACAGGATTATCTGTTCCATGACTTTATAGAATTATAGAATCCTTAAAGGTAGAAAAGCCCTCTAAGCTCATCAAATCCACTTCAGATGATACTGTATTTGTCATGGCCTACACTATGATATAAGCAGCTAGCAGAAAATCAGCACTTGAAGAACATGTTAAATAAACCTTCCCTAAGAATATAATATTTTACAGCAAGTGTCTCTTCCAAATAATGTCTCTTCCAAAAACCTTATGCAAATGATAAAAAATAACTTTGTTTAAGCTTGAAAAGAGTTATGATCCCATCAAGATACCCATACTGCCTGCCAGTTTTATATGAGCTTCTATAACATTTCTTCAAGGGCCAAACCACAAAAACCGACCTAAATAACATCTTTTGGAATCTGATATGTGCCTTGCCTACATCTGCTCTATGTGGCTTACAACACAACCATGTATCCGGTTCTGCTGAGATGACTGAACTCCATGCTTCTATTTATAACACACTAAAATGATATTTCCTCTCTATGGTTCCTGAGCAGTTGTTCCATCAAAGCCTGTCATATGAAATAGTTAAGAAGGTTCCTGGAAAAAAACTTGAGAATTTCTGAGATTGGAAATGGTTTCTATCATAGGCTGTTTTAATTTGTTCTTTTACGTTCAGACTAAGGAGTATGAGATTAATAATCCTCTGGGATTATTCATTATCTGCTCCAAGCCTTAGTTTCCCAGCACAAAATAGAAGAGGACTAGGACAAAAAATTGCCTGTGCCATTGTAGTGAAAGCATCCATGGCCATCTGGTCTTAACTTTTGATGTCTCTTAAAATATTTCACTTTATAGTGGAAAAAACCTATATGACATAATTCCACCAGCAATATAAATCTACATGCTAGTACATGGTCACTAAGGTATCTTCTCACTACGGCTTTTGAGCACTGAACGTATAGTCCCTTACCTTGTAGATGTACCAGGGATGGGACGTCCTGTATCCACCAGAACACACCAGCAATAGCCTGTAGAAGGATGACACTGCACTGGTTTGTAGAGGCCACCTTGAGCACACTCTGGAATGAACACATTGTCTTTCTGTGGCTGTTTAGCTTCCTCCAGGGCTGACTGAAGCTCTTGATCACATGACGATGCTTTGGGGCAGAAAAGAAAAAGTACAGAAGAAGCTAGACAGAAAAGGCCTACTAGATTTATCAAACGGTTTTTATCTTTGATTGCATATAACAATTGTGTTCGAAAACGCCTGCTAGAGCCCAAATACCAGCCACATTGGCTTAGGCTGCATACTGTTAGAAACTTCAGTTTCTTTTTCATGCAGCTTCTTCACATTATAGTCTTCATAATATCTTTAACATCCTCTTTCTCACGCTTGATATAATCCATGGATAAACAAATGCTTGCTGTGACTTTAAAAAAATCCTCATCCAGTCCCTATTGATTCTTTTGAGAAGGAAGAGTAAAAATTTAACTTCTTGGGATTCCTTAAATAAATTGTTCATCTAGGTATTAATTTAGATTTTTATATTCTGCTTTTTCTTTCCAGTTTTGGAACAACCTCTTAACACTGTGAGAATTCTTCCTCATTCTTTTCTGGTGATTCTGGTATTGGTCAGTACTATTTGCTCTAGGGACCAAAGACCCACAAGAAAAAGTAATAAATTTTTATCTCATATTATCAGTATGTCCTAGATCTTTCTGAGTATGTGAAAAACTTATGTACCTACACATTCCCAGCCTTTATATGAAACTATGAGGCATTGTTGAAAGAGCAGAAACCACAGACCTTGAGAATTTCTGTCAGTTTACACCACTCAGTAAAATAACACCTCTGCTGAGGATTTTTGGTCACTACTAAGCTGGTACCGGTAACACTGCACAAATAATAAATGAGACAGACTACTCCAGCCATTACTTCTCTAGGGGCTTTAAAGTCAGTCTTCTATCATATGTAATTTAGATGGTTAATAATACAGCTCCTGTATAATTCCCAAACTAACCAATGGGGGGAAAAAAATGAAATATTTGAAAAACAAGAATTTTAAGCACTTTATAAAACCACAAATTACTCATAGGAAAATTTCAAGTTACTAGAATTTCAATCAATAAGACATTGTCTTCAGTTAAACAAAAGTTGCTTTAATGTTGCAATTTAAAAAAAAAATCTGTGGGTAATATTTGCTCTTCTTTCAAGTCTGTTGAAGTATTTATGTCTTGACTTTTCACAGTTTAACTGACAGAACAAGCTGAATCCTGACTGAATTATCTAGTGCATTTTAACAAATTTCAGCTTTTGTATAATCTCATTTACTTTTATCCACATAGTTCAGAGAATATTTTGCCAATTGTAGGAACCAACTGACATATATTCACTAGTTATATCCAGAATAATACTGCTCCTTGTCAACCTTTTGCAAATGCAGATGTCCAAAATCAGTAAAACTTCTGTTGCAGGAGAAAAGGGGGTGAGAAGTTAAACATCTTCATGCCTTAAATGGCACATAATTCCATCTACACAATCTCGTGGCTTACAAAACAGTGTATATTGTTCCAATCCATGAAAAAAGCTTTAAAAACAAACCCCATCCCTGGCTAAATTGATTACACAGCACAGATAGACATGTTTGGTTGACTTTTATTTCCTCTTCTGTTTCATATAGTATTTGAACAGGACATCTAGATAAGTGGGTTGATCTGGGCTCCCCAGTTTAAAAGGGATGTTGAGCTGCTTGAGAGGGTGCAGAGNTGGTTTTGTCTTGGTCTACCCACTACCATAAACAGAGATTGAACAGCTCTCCAAGTGCCAGTGTTTAGATAATAAACCATACTTAGAGAACCAGTGTAAGCGGGGACAGAAATGCTCCTTTAAAAAGGGGGAATAGGTAATTATTAGTATGTTAAAAATCCTTCACAGAAATAGGGGTTTCACACATTAGAAATTTTCCACCAGAAACCTCTCAGCACAGCCAAAATAAATCTTTCTCTCACTGAAGCTGGATTAAGACGACTATCAACTAACAAGGCATGACATCCCTCGAAAACACATCAATAGCTTAATTGTTCACTTATGTTTTGTATATAATCAAGCAAAAAAGAGCAAACTGGGTGAAGCAGCTGCAGTGAGAGGGAGGAAATCATTACTTCTCTTTAAATTCTGCTGAATTTACTTACCTTTCATAATGACAAACATTGGGACCATGTCATTAGCTACTGTGACCTTCTTTTGTTTCACATCCTTCTAACTAGCACCACAATCTGGCAGATGTGCAGGTATTATTATCTCTCCCAAAGACAAGGGAGTGATACATTTTCATGCTTCGGTTTTGTTTAAAAAATAAATTGGTGTATGAAGATTACATATCCAGGTCATACACACAGACAAAATTTAGCAGAAGGGAGAGGGTGTGACAGAAAAGTCCCAATGCAGAAGCAGATACAGACTTTCAGGTGTAAGCATAAGCTATATTCTGTAATTTCTGTGAAGCTCTAATTTCTACCAAACAAACAGCAGAGAACTTCACTGCTGACTCATGGTTCCAGTGCAGTCACCAGTGCTGTGGCGACTTATGAGCTAGTGTTACAGACTTACTTAGATATCTGGTCTTGACTTGCTGAGGCAAGGTTTTCTACAAGCTGCTGCTCAAGCTAGAAATTTGTATCTTTTGCACTAGGTTGGGTTTGTTTTGGTCCTTTTTCTTCTTTATGCCTGGTTTTAAATCTCAGAGACACAGAAAAGCAGCATTACAGGAACTACGTCACAGGAGGACTGCAAATGTGATTTATGGCCTTAGGAGGGACAGTCAAAAGCCTGGCTGAACTTAACATTTCAAGTGAGACTGGAAATAGAGCAGACAGTAACAGTAATCAAAGGAAATATTAAAGATAGGAAGGAAGGACTCTCCCGTTCTTAGAACTTTTCATTTCTTACCCTTTCCCTACAGATGGGAACAAGAAAAGGAACTTATCATTAGGCCTAAATTGATTGTTAGATAGACAACTTTCAAAAATAGACAATTTTCAAAAAATTAGGAAAAAAATAATATTATGGGCACTATCTTTGTCCATTTTCTATGAGTCAAAAGACTAAGTCTTATTACAAATCTGCTGAACCCAGTTCATTCATTTCATCCAACAGAAGGGCAGAATACCACATCATTTTTATCCCTCATACAATGGCTAATGAGCTTCAGAACAGCTATCAGCCACTTTGCCTTGTGACTGCCCAAGACAGTAATTTCCAACAGGTTTGTACACTTTTGACATCATCATTTTTACCACCTTTACTACTTCTCTATTTGTTTTCTCCACTAGAACACTACCTAATACTACCTAAAGGAAAACTGCTCTAAAGTACTGATCTATAATCCTTCCTACTAGAACCAGAATTAGTCCTCTGTATAATTTCCTCTCTGAGGAAACCATTCATTCTCTTTCAAACTTTTTGTTCAATTATTTACAGTAGGAGTAGAGGAAAAATGTATTGTGGCCCTGTGATGCTAAGAGCTCTTATCACAAGAGCTACCACACTGCTGCAAAAAATTGCATTTGCCATGTCAGAAGAATCATGGTCAACAAACATTCATTTCCCAGGAGAATCAGTGATAAATGTCATTACCTCAGAAAATGCCTGACAGTTTGTCCAAACAATCTGACAACAACTATGAACTGGAACCATAACAGATGGATGCCAGAAGTTCATAAAGTGAACAGTATGGAAAAATATCTATGCCACAATAAAAGTAGGATAAGTACTTTACTCAGTAAAATGCATCAAACTTTCTATGGCATGTGTTGATACAAAAACATTCTTTCTGGGAACAGAAAAGCACAGGCACTCCAGCTTCTACTTTTCAAGAAATACTGTTGTTATTACACTTAGTTCTTTCAGTTTTGTCTTGCTAGTGAAGAAAAAAAAACGTTTTCCAAGGATCTTACTAAAATAAAATTTAAAATGGTTGAAAAATCTTTTCTGCATAGTCTACCATGTCAGTCAGTCATACTATAGCTCAACTGGGATAATTTATTTCAGTTTAATAAACATGTCTGCAGTTTTTACCCAAAACTATATTTTATTTTAGCTTCATAAACATTAGTGGTTCAACATTTTGATCATGTGAGGAAATACACATTTTTGTCCAATTTTACACCAAGAACCACTATTTTTGAATGACAAAGTAAAACTCTTTCTCATCATTGAGTTTTAAAAACTGTTTTAGATTTAATGTATGTTACTCTTTCTATGTCATAGTATTATTCCATTTCTTCTCTTTTTACTTTAAAATTTAATTGCTAAATCCATTTTTTGTGTTCTGGATCAAGATGCCTTTATAGTTTGTTACAACCGACTGGCAGAAATGCCTCCTTTTCTGTCAATGAGAAACATACTTCACAGGTTTCACAAGTTATTCCGAGTTGGAAGGGACCCACAGGATCATCTAGTCCAAATCCCAGACCCACAAGCGTGGAACCATGGGCACCACACTCCATCCATCCAAGCCACCCATCATCTAGACCTTGTCACTGAGCTCCTCATCGAGTCTTCTCTTAAACATCTCCAGGGACAGTGACTCCATCGCCTCCCTGGGCAGTCCATTCCAGTGAGAGTTCACTCTCTCTGTGAAAAAACTCTTTCTTACATCCAGCCTAAACCTCCCCTGACGTAGTTTGAGGCTATGTCCTCTTGTTCTGGTGTTGTCAGCCTGGGAGAAGAGATTCACGCCCACCTGACTGCAACCTCTCCTCAGGTAGTTGTAAACAGCAATCAGGTCACTAATTACAAACTCTGTGTATAAGTTTCATGTTTTCTGTAAAATTTTCAGTAATTTCTTTTTGTCAGTTGTCCCTAAGAAAGCAGTCTGGATTTAAATGCATCAAGTTCATTTACACAAACAGAAAATTACCTCGATAGCCATAACATGGTAAATCCTTATTTATGAAAGACTCCATTTATTCATCACTGATGGGCTGCCTAAACTGTTAATTAATGCTTACTAGGCATTATCTTAGAGGAGAAAATGAATAACTTTTCTGGAAAAGTCATCCTGAAAAATGTATGTAACTGTGCATTTTTCTGTCGCACATCTAAAACACCGAGTGCTATATTATGTAAGCTATGATAATCATTTTGTTAATCTTGTAATGGGAGAATTTCGGTCTCTTGCTTCAGAAATTCCGGAAGTGTTTCTGTTCTGTCTTATCACAATTTCTCCCAATGTGTGGAATTTAATGATTAAAACCAATTTGAGTTGGAGAGGTTTTGTGTAAATATAAATTGCTGCATTTATGTCTAAATTTCACTGTACTCTGCAAAAACAAGTTGCCAAATCTGCAGAGAATTACAAAGGCATCTGTATGGTACTTTAACATTTCCTGCCACTATACAAGCATTTCCTTCCAATTTCCTTAACCCCACAAGGCATATACGACAAACAGAACCCATTCCAAGAAATTCTGTTGTCAGTTGGTTCCTTCTCCCTCTTTTTACCATTACCATAATGGCTCAAAAATGGACAATACAGAAAGCCTGGTTTGGGGGGTAAATGGATCTTTCATTAGGGCTTGAAGCTCAGCATCTGCTATAGAAAGCAGGTAATAAGAAACCTGTAAACAAAAATACTTCAAAAAGCGAAATGAATGTTCTGGAGGAGTGCAGTACAACATTAGAGTTAATGTTACAGTTCTACCATGATCCTGGAAGGATATACAGACAAAGATAATCATGTCCAAATTTCAGTATACAGAGACTAATTGTATGACAATTCCTGCTAATCAGAATGTTATTCAAACCTGTCTTAGTTAATTAAGCCTAATTTAAGTACTCCTTTATAACACTACAAATACTCATTTACAGAAGTTTTGTGCTAGTTAATTTCAATACCATCATAATTAGGATGGATAGTCATCCTACTGCCACCCATGCTACTGTCCAAGAAACTCACATCTCATAGGAGTTTGACCAATTTGCTCAGAATGAACCCTCCTTGAATCAGTGAAGTTAATACACCCCAAGGAAACTGATCACAATATGTTTTTACATTCTTAACTATTTTTCATAGTCTTCAAATTTCATTGAATTAATTTCCACTTAGATTATACCAAATTGTATTTCCACATATGACCAAAATGTTTGCTTTAGAAAGGCAGTGGGAAGAGGACTAATTTCTACTCGAGTTATGCTCTCTGAAGAGGACTTTATGTTAACTGAGTGGTAAAATGGTCCATTAAAACAGTAGCCCCATTATTCCTAACTCAGGAAACATATGTCTTCAAGGAAAACTAGGAGGTTCTTTACCTGTAGCTGACCAATATCATCACCCAGAATGCATCATGTCTGTTCCTGCTATAAGTACAGCTAATACAGATGACAAAAAAAAAATCTCTTAAGTGTTTCATTCTGTTGAAGGAATTGTAACTCTATGGCTTCAAATTCTTTCAGGTTTTCCAACATTGTTTCTAGATGTTCTCTAGCATGACAGATTACTTCTCTAAAGAGGCAGATGAGGTGGTATAATGTAGTTTGAGATACCAACTTCCTACCTTCTGTGTACATGAAGGTGTTTTCTCATCTCTCACAGCCAAAGTATGGCATATCACACCAGTCTTTCTTTAGAAGACGTGTTCTTAACAGAATTTGTCTGCCTGCCCCCTCTTCACAGTTTCAGGTAAGCTCCTTGACAGGACTCAAGTGCAGCTTAGTGCTACAAACAAACGCAAGAACTAAATTGCTCATGCTACTAGCTTCTTACAAGGAGTATTCATTAACCTGAATCAAACAAAGAGTATTTATGTGGCCTAGTCTTCCTCCAATAGAAATCCATGGAAAAATACCCACTAAGTTCAATGGACAATACATCATGTCTCAGCTGAATATATTCACATGCACTTATGTTTCCAGTTAAGTCTAATGCTTGCTTGTAAGCAATAGGTAACAATAAACACTCAACCTTAGACCCAACATCTAGATGACAAATCAAAACCTAGGACTAAATTACAGTATTAATACCCATCTGGCGCCACATGTTTTGAATTATATTAGGTTCAGATACGCATCAGCACAAGGGTTCTCAAGGCCTGGAGAAAGCTGCCAACATTCCTACCCATATTTTTTCTTGTTTGTGAAAAAAAATTGTGGGAACCAAATATTGCAGGCCCCTTGTGTGCATTTGGAGAGAGCTCTCAATGTACAGCTGATCACTGTTTTACACTTCTGTAGTGAGAGTATATGATTGTGGCTAAACAGAAAGCTCATGGCTTCAACATAGCCCTAATGATTAATTTATGTATTTACTCCTCTGAACAAAGCAGGACAAATCACAGACAGATGCTCTCATTTATCTATGTGGTTTCATATGCAAAGATACTGTAATACACAACGACAACCATCTGGAAATTGAGTACATGGAAGAAGTTCCAAAATACAGAGATCACCAGCGGCCATTTAGATTTACCTGGAAAGAACATTATCACAGTCAATCTAATCTATCAACACACACTAGGATTTTCTCAATTTTTACCCTGGCCAGCCAATTAGGTCTATGTCAAATCTAGACTTCTGTAATATATAAATTCTGGCTCTACCAACAGGTGAACATTTTGGGGCTGTAAGACAGGGGTATGAAATGCAATGACATGACTTGCTCTTTAATAGAAGTCTAAACTCACTTGTCTGCTGGAATTTATTTTTAGTTTCTGGTTCAGTGAAAGTTTCACACATACCTCTGCAATTCTTTATTTTCTTAGAATTTGAAATACTAGGAATACTGTAAGAAAGAGTGTAACCACAATACTGTAAAAGAAAAAAAACCTGTTTTGTCACAAAAGGCCTGTTATTTTAGCATTGTTTGGTTGTTTCTCTGCTCGCTTGTTTTGTTATTTTAGCCCAGCTTCTTTATTAGAGATAAGAAGTATTATGCAAGTATTCTAATTTATAATCTCACAGAATCATTTCATTTACTCAGTTATTCATTAATGATCTTTTTTCTCTTCGTTGAGTTCTCACACTACCATTGAACAGATTAAGAGATCAAACTAGCTACTTCTTTTAAACAAAATGTAATTCTATTTTGCCATTCTTATTTAGATTGAATACAACAATAGTGTGAGATCTATCCATTGACTTGATGAAAAGTCACAGAGAAATTAGTCTTCATTTACAAGCAGGACACAATCTGATTCTAGATGCTTTAGTATTTGTATTTACTCTTACTGTAGATAAATGAAAAAGAAACACAAAATTAGTATATATTAGATTATAGATCTAAGTTATTTCTAAGATTCATTTTGTATTTGAGCCAAAATTTATATCCTCGACATCCCAAGTCAAACATTTTATTTCATCACCTATGAAATGTGAGAGACCAGTCAACCAAGAGCGCCATATTTCTGTTAAACCTTTAACAGCAGTGCGTTAAAGTGATAGTAAGACTTCGTAAAATGTCAGTAATAATTAAGGACTCTTTACACCCTACCCTCTACAATGGATCTTTAAATACAATCTTTACACAAACCAAAAATCATTTACCACTTGGTCAATCATATGGCACCAAGTTTCACAAGGAGAGTAAAAAATCTTCTGAGTCTTCTAAGGAGTTGATGTCCCTCATCCCCTTTGGTCAATTAATGGAAAGACCATGGCTTCTCATCTCCGTATGCTCTTGCATGACTTTGTTGACTTCTCTAAATTTAGTGAGGATACTGTGCAAAAGCCTGCTCCATCCTGCAAGAATACATCTGAAAGCAGTTATTTGCTAAATGGGATGAAATCTGGTTTTCCTACATAACAGAAAATATCAGGACCTATTATTGCTACATAGGGCTGCCTCTTCCTGCCAGAGCTGAACAGCGCCATTGCGTTCAAACCAAAAAACCAATCAAATAACAAAACCACCACCTAAATTACAGAAAATGAAAATCACTGTCTTTTCCCAAACACAGTGGTTAGCTGGCCAGCTTGCTATAGCAGTCTGAAGGCTCATTCATTAAACCAAATTGCGCAAAGCTGCCATTCTTGCCTTATGAGTATATTGACCAGCTAATGTTATTCTCCTGCCAGTGGAAAAATCCCTCATTTGTAAAGAAAGATTTGAAGTGAAAAGAAAGTTCACTCGCTTTTTCCATAGAGCTGTGAAAATGAAAGTCTTTGCCAGGTCAACTGATGGTATTTGTTTGAATAGCTCTACTAAAAATTAAAAAACTAAAGTGGGCCAACTGGGGTACCTAAATTCATACTCAGGCACTTAAATAACCTAGCCCGCTTACAGGGATGTTTATCAATCCAACACTTCCCCTCAGTGAAACAGAAGTTTCACTTCACCATTTGGGAAACTCAAATACTTACATCAGTACGTGGATATGACTTTGGGTACTTGACCTTAGGCACCCAAATAATTTACTTTCAGAAGTTTAAAGCGGCCTCTCTGGATTCAGCATGTGTCATGTTCCTGCCACTGGTCCACACCACTAATGCTGTTGGCACCATGCAGTGTTTTCCAGCCTTACTGCTTAACTCCATTCTGAAGTGAATGCACTCCACTGACACTTAATTTTCCCAACCACCTTACAGACAGAACCCTGACCACTGTTGCAGAAGCTAGAAGGAGCCAGAAAGAGTCCTGGCTGTTTTATGGGAATGTGATCTGAGGTATGCAGTTAAAAAATGTGCAGATATGTTAAAAAAATATGAGAATGTTACTTTGCTTTTATGTAGTTCTTCACACATCTCAGACTATCATACAAAAAGGTCAGTATTGTATGCACCCCTGTCAGGTTCATAGCTGACGGGATGAGCTGTACAGAATGGAAAGGATTTATCCCTCTGACATTGAGCAAGAATATGGAGATTAATAGGCTGCTGAAACAGAAATCCTCCTTTTTTCGTCAGTGTTTCAAGAAGTGTTACTTTGACCCATAATGTAAAAGTTTAGACTACCATCATTCCCACTGCCTGTCAAATACATATCCTTAAAACAAACTTGGTTTAAAAAGTCCCAACATTAAAAAACTGCAGTAATACTGAGAACATAATTACACCCTTAAAAGCTAACTTATGACAAATGAATCAAAAATTGACTCCTTTTCTCCTGGCTTGCTCTTCTTTTTCTTGTTGAAGAGAAGGCAAGAAGCAGGTGGAAAATGAGCGTGTATATTATTGCTTCTGTCTCTAATTACATGGTTTGCATTGTGCAATTGAAAAGTACTTTAACAGAGCAACAAGCAAATTCTGTAACATGCTATCATCTATTGAGTCACACTGCTCCCAGAATGCATTAACTCTTGTCCTCATTATCAGATTCGACAACAGGAACAAGAAGCCTAGTGAAAAGGTAACTGGACTGCTTTAACCCTTGTACAAATCCAAAGGCTCATTTTAGATTAAATGCTATACAGGTCTTTGCCCTCCAGCACATTATATCAAAAGCACATAATTCATAAAGCACATAGGATGTCAGCATTCCCAACAGGAGAGGTACAGGATTCTGACAGAAGACTGTTTACTGATTCTGAGAAAGTTTTGTGTGCCAAAGAAGAGTAAAAGCCAGTGAGAACATTCTAATATTAATTCTTTTGGCTGCAACAACTTTTAATATATCTTTATGTTGCTCTGCCTGTGCTTTGGTTCCAAGAGCAAAGCCAGAACATTGTCTTGACTTTACCTTCAAACTTTGGAGAAAAACAAGTGCAATCCGAACAAAAAATGAAAGTGCCAATTCCACCCACTTTCAACTCTGCTTTCAAAAGGAAGTTGTTCTCTGAAGTGTAGATAATGCTAAATATGGTGTGTGATAGCAAACATCCTTCTGTTTTTGAAGAAATTCCAGGCCAAAATTTCTGCTCCTGTAAACTGGAACCATTCTATTGTACAAAGCAGGGATCATTGACAGAAAAGTCAGTCTCAACATTATTCAGAACAATTTTAAACGCCTCTTAGATGGTGCATAGTAGCAAACTCAAAGACTTTTGAATCAGTAAAATGAGTTCTAAAGTGCAACTAAGAATCCTTAATCCTTTACAGCCCACCATTTACTTTAAGTGCTCATATCATTAGTTTTAAATGTTTGACATGTCACACAATTGAGTAGGCCTTGCATAAATAGGTTCTTCCCAAGAATCTATCATGTGTGAGTAAAGAACAAGTTTCAGAAAGTGTTGTTTTTCATGGGGTTTGCTTAGTTTGTTTCCCACAAACATTTCCAGCTCGTTTAGACCTGCTCTCATTTTGTTTCTCCACACAGACATGCACATCTACCTCAGATCTTATTTATTTTGAAGCTTTCTACAATCAAGAGAGAAAATTCAAAAGACTGGATTTGGCAGTACTGCTCAAATAAAACAGATTATAAATATTTAACTTCTCCACATAATAAGTATTACAGGAAAGAGCAATGTTGGCATTCAGTCACCTAATAAGGAAACATTTTTATTATCACTTATGCGAAGACAGTTCTGTTATTGTTTCTGCATATAATACACTGTATGCTTTGTTGCTGTGTTTTTTGGTTGTGGTTTTGTTGGGGGGTTTGTTTGTTTGTTTGTTTGTTTTTGGGAAGATTAAATTTTGTTTGATGGTTTGAAAATAATGCAAAAGGAAGTTCAGTGCATGATAGTCTCAGGAGGCTGTGAGGCTATTGCAACCAGAGCTGTTGCTGATTAAATCTGCCTATTGTTACAAAGCATTCTATGCCAAACCAATCAACCACTGGTATAATTAATGAAGTCCACAAGGGTCTTTATTGGTACTTGTTTTCATCAATCATGAGGAAGAAATACAGGCTAAAGAGAGGGGGAACGCCTGCACACTAACAAACCTGCTTGCCTTGGGTCTCATTTGGGAATAATTACAGTACAGTCCATAGTAAGTACTCTCTTATTACTAATAATTTTACCTCATACATGTATGCTCATTTTGATAAAGATAACATGGAGAAGAAGACACAGGCTTTCCCTTCACAGAATCACAGAATCACAGAATATTATGAGTTGGAAGGGACCCACAAGGATCATCTAGTCCAACTCACCACCTAACACCCGTACAGAGACCGAGAGCACATCCCAGAGCACAACACCAACCTAGATCCCTCACAGTCTAGCAGGCCACTCCGAGCCGGAAGGGGCCCAGGGTCATCCAGCCCTACACCCCCCGGCTAGACCATGTCACTAAGCTCCTCGTCCAGTCTTCTCTTAAACACCTCCAGGGATGGCGACTCCACCACCTCCCTGGGCAGCCCATTCCAATACGCAATTACTCTCTCTGTGAAAAAACGCTTCCTAACGTTAAGATTAAACCTCCCCTGGCGTAGCTTGAGACCGTGCCCTCTCGTTCTGGTGTCGTCAGCCTGGAAGAAGAGGTCTACACCCATCTGGCTGCAACCTCCCCGCAGGTAGTTGTAAACAGCAATGAGGTCACCTCTGAGCCTCCTCTTCTCCAGGCTGAACAATCCCAGTTCCTGTAGTCGCTCCTCATAGGGCCTGCTCTCCAGTCCCTTCACCATCCTCGTTGCCCTTCTCTGCACCCTCTCAAGCAGCTCCACATCCCTCTTGAACTGGGGAGCCCAGAACTGCACACAGTACTCAAGATGAGGTCTGACCAGCGCTGTGTACAGGGGAAGAACAACCTCCCTTGCACCAGTCATGGATATCCTATTTTTGTTTGTGTTCTAGGTATATATTTTGCAATCACACTACATCAAGGTAGGTACAGTTTGCAGAATGAAAGGGAGGAATCTCTAAAGTTGTCAATCAGTTGCAAGGAAAAGGAATGTAAATGCAGTGTCATGATTTACATGACTGAAACACAGAGACAAATGAACAAAAAAATGGCAAAAAAGTCTAGATGCAAAATTGAAACTGATCAAAAGGGTTTGTGTTATGCATTTTCGTTTAGAAAAAAGCAACTATTTAAACTGGTCAGTACAACAACTTTTTCTTCACTTGCACCTCCTACACTATGTAAGTCTGTAAAGCTCCTTATTATATTACATAGTCCTCAACTAGACACTATCTCAGCAACCTCTCTGATGAAACTTTTTCCTCTGTTTGCATGGATCTTTCCAGACTGCAACAGTTCTCCTAGAAGCTGAGCCAGGGATAGAGCCCTAGAGTTCCTGGCTAGCTGCCCCAAATGTAAGCAATGAAACCATGTGTCTCCCTCCACTAGCTGACGTCAGGTGTTTCGCATACAATGCTTTGCAAGCCGTTTAAGTCGCCACAATGACATCCTGAGGAAGTAATATGGGCACAAAATATAAACCTAGAGACTGAGCACTGGTCAATCAGACCAACAATAGCGATGTTATGACACATACTAAGTTTTATTTGAAAAACTCAAATGAGCTTCCAGAAAAAAACCTCATGACCTTGACTAAAGAAACATTCTTATTTAGCAAAGCACTGAAATATACTCCACTGTCTTTAGGATCAAATACCTAGTTGTTCCTGCATTTTGGATTACAGTTCAGTATCCTGCAGTATGGATATCACAGCTGGGCAAGGTATCCCTTAAACAGTCTCTGAAGTACTATACAGGGATAGGTAATGACACCTTTCCAAGCTTACTCAATCAAAATATCAAACTCTCTCTCCTATTCATTGAACTTTTCAACTGTGTGTTCCTAAAAACTCTCAGCTTGGTTTAGGAGTTACCATACTTCAGAATACAACCTGCAAACTCTTGGAGGACCTACAGACTTTATTCCTCAATTATTCTTCTCACTGACTGCAATAGTTAAAAAGAGAAGGTGGAAGAGAAGAGAGATGAGAAATCAGCATTACAATGAAATGTCAGTAGTATTTGAGATTGAAGAATGATATCTATGAAAACATTGAGAAATATCTGGTGAAAATTAGCTATTGACAGAAGAGAAAGACTGTAAAGAAAGGACTGTAAACAGAACTGGGAAGCTGTGTGCAGTCAACATTGAGGATGAATAACAGAAATATTGCACAAGGGTCAGAAAAAGCAGGTATTAAAAAAAGGTAAATTTAACTTAAATACGGTATTCTGACTCACAAACTTTCCTACTCAATTATGTAGGGGATAAAAAAATCTCAGTATCTGAGTTTCCAGGAGATGCAGTAACATCATCATTGGTCCTATAATGTTAAAGTCTACATTTAGATTAAAATTAAATAAAAATTAAAATAAACCGTCCAGGCCGGATTCACATCTCTCCTCATAAGTCTTTCAGGGACTTTACCCTTCTAACTGCAGCAGTCAGTCCTACGAGATTTTATGCCTGTTAAAACTAAACCACCTCCTCCTATAGTCATTTGCTATTATTATACTGGACTGTTTAGTTAACGAGATGAACTATAGGATATGTGACTACATTAGAAGTCACTGTTTAATACTAGAGGTTTTGGTAGGGAAATGGGGAGAACTAACCTTTCAAACCACTGACAACTTCATTGGTATTTTTGTCTTTACTGTTTCTCTGTTGTGTCAGCTCATAGGAACTAAAAATCATGTCCTAAAAATGATCTTAGATTGTTTTCATATCTGATTAGGAACTGCAAGAACACTAAAATTGTAAGTACCTTAAACTGAGGGACCTTTATTCAATCAAACAGGAAAGCAATGAGATTAACAATTTTCTCATTATCTTCTGGCAGTTTGAGATTACGGCTTTAGCTACCTGGTGGGAGTTTTGTGACAGTCAGAGAGGAAACAAAATCAGAATTTACTTACACATATGTTCCCCAAACCAATTAGGCAAGTAAACAAACACAAAGGATCCCTACTTCCTTGCCAGCCAGCATAACTGGGCACAGTGCTGTTCTAAATGCAGGGTAAACTGCACCATGGCAGTGTGCTGGTCGTGAGACTGTGCAACTGATCACAACCCTGTCTCTGTCAAGAGTATCCAATGTAATGGAATATATGGATGAATTCACGAAATTACAAGTAAACATAACCCCCAATCAGTCTTCATCAGCTGTTACGTCTTGTGGAATTTTCCTCAATACAGATGTAAAAATCTGGTCTAATGACTAGGGAAGAGACTCAACCCTTCCTACAATTTAAACCTAAACAGAATATGCAATTCTGAACTATTTTCTACTTTCTTGCAAAAACTGTATCTCAGCTTCTGGGAGCACTAGAGGTGGTAATTTGACTTTATACTCCCCTGCTTCCAGACCAAACCTCAACCAGTTTGTTTTCCTGGTCTAACTAGGTATACAGAAAAATAATTTGAGGTCATCCGCATTTGAGCAATTTATGTATTTATAACGCATTCTAGTCCAACAAAAACCACACTTAACTATTAATTCAAATAGAGGACAATAAAAGAACTTTAATTTTGATAAGTTGTCTTTAAGCACTGGGGTACAGAAGTGGTAAGTTTAAATAACACTAAGATCTCACTGGAAAACAATGAAACTGTTTAAGTGAGAAGAATATAAATTTTTTCATAGCTTGTTATGACTGTAATACAGCTGGTTGAAAAATCTCATTGTGAGTTCTTTGCTGGAAAATCAAGTCCATACAAGCAAATACTGATGTAAATGCAATAGTTTCATTGCAGGCATGTGGCCAATGCACACTCATTGCACAGAAGTCCCTATAGGAGTTGAATTTTTCTTGCTTTATACCAAGTACAGTTACTGATGAAGCCTCAAAAAGTTTCTGCATCACATGGCAATTTTTTCAAGAATAAAGGAAAAGGAATATTTTTCAAGAATTTTCTTGAAAATAATTAAGCAATGTATGAAGTGTAGCTTGATCTGTCTCTTCAGGAATTTTGTTCAGAGCTAGATCATTTGGCAAATAAGAAAGCTGGAAGTCATCTGTTAGAACTCATCCAATTAAAATTCCCTCCAAATTTAAACTACTAAGAGTAGCCATAACCTAATCTATCAGGGAGTATGTTACATGGTTACTGGTCCTCCCATGGTCTGTATTTCCACTAACTGCAGTCATAGTTTTTTTGCACAGATCAAACAGTAGATTTTTACAGTTCACATAAATACTTTTTTCTTCATTTTCAAACACTTCTTACTGCATCTCTGCATGGAGCATGGGCATTTTCTCCTAACTATCAAGTTACTGGAATGATGACGGAAGGTCTGATAGCTCTTACTGTTTACACTGTTGGAAGACCTATCTTCTATATACCACCCAACAATCTTAGTATAGCCATAGCAAGATCCAGACTGTCCTAGCTGAAAGTTTTATGTATTTCCTAGAAAGATTATGTCATTAGATATGATCCAGTCTAACATATTTCTGTGCATTAACAAGATTTATGTGATTTTTTTTTGCATCTGCCATTAAAATACAGACTGTTAGCCTGACATCCTTCTTAGGATTTATGGAGCTCATTGAAGTTTTTATGATTATGCAATCTGATGTCTGGGAAACCATAGAAAGCTGAGGGTAGGTGGGGGAGGGCATATCTGAAAACTAAAGTAGAACTTCAAGGAAGACTGTTGTGTCATTTACTTGCCACACAAAGTAATGTAGTATAATTAAAAATGGTCAGGAAAGATTATTATCTTTTGGCATCAAATCTTAACACATGCAGTAAAAGAGAAATTATCAATCTTGCATAAACCAGATTTTTTTTTCTTCCCCACGGTGGGGGTCCAATAAAACCCTGGAACATCCTGAGCATAAAGAACATCAACTGGATGTAAAACAGAACTCTATTTTTTTAGTGCCTTAGAATGGGAAGATCATCCCCTGTTGTGGGAAGAAAAAAGTGGAAAAGTCAGTGTTTGATCTTTCTAAATGTAAAATTAAAATGAAGATAAATGGAAATCCTTGTGAAAAGGATTATTAAAGATAGGACAGTTCTATAATAAGCATGATCCAGCAGCCGACAAATTAAGAATGAATCATAATATACATGCACTGTGGGGAGGTCGGGAGGTCTGGAAAGTTTTACCTTCTTGGAAGAGGCTGAAAGAACTGAAAGAAAACAGTAATTTTCCTTTACCAATTTAGGATAGGCAAGGCAAAGCAAGGTTGGGAAAAGAAAGAGAACCAGAGTATTTTTGTTCACAGGTGAAGAAAAAGAGTGCGAGGAGTACTATTCTCTCTTTATGTAATAGCTAAATCAAGAATAGGATATAATTAAAAATTGATGCTGAAAAGTAAGATAAAGTTTGCTATTAGGAAATAAGTCAATAATTTACTGACTGGCCCTAACGGCCAGTGAACAATCAATAGTTTCAAAGTCATGAGTTTTTCAGCTGCCAAGGGGTATCTTGCAACCAGTACTGTATTCAAGAAGCATTCTTCTCTGAAGCTGTTGTGGTTCCTGACAGAAAAACAGTAACAAATGAAAGAGAAAGAAAGAGAACTATCTAATACACTTCAAAATATTTAAAAATAAAACAGTAGCAGATGCAACAAGTTGTGACAGTGTCCCACACATCTCTCTCCCCAACAGTTTCTTAACAATGCTGGGTTTGTAGTAAAATACAAATCAGAAATCATACTTCACTCTAAATAATTGAGTTCATTCATGAACTCTAAAGGGAACATTTAGTGAATCAGCAATCAGAGTCAACTCAAAGACTCTGAGCAGGCCACCAAACTGCTGTTCTGGAAGCTTCCAGTCTTCCTCTTTATCAGTTTTTCTTACTAAACTTCTTCATAATGTTTTTCTCATTAAATTCCATGTACAACTCGCTAAGACAACAGACCAAAAACCAAATGTTCTACCAGCTCACGTCTTTCAGCACCCATGGATTTTACAAGGCCCAAGAGTCAGATCTATGGCTACCACAAAACATTCAGATTTGCTGTAGATGTCATGGAAAAGTACTAGTGTCTTAACCTGTACATGAATCCAAACTACAAAGTTCACAGTAATAATATATAGACTTGAACTTGTCTAAAATTTGGCAGAGACTGAGTACCCATCTGTAATGGACTGAGTTCCCATTGACAGAATATGTGTGTGGACTTAATGACAAGTCGATATGTTTGAAGACATTTAAAATAAATACATCTGTTTTCGACTTTCCTTTCCTGACTGGGATTGAGATTCTTAGAGCTCAATTAATTTCCATTTCAGGTACTCTGCATTATCAAAACTCCATGTCAGAACATCACAGACTTACAGTAGGTAGCCGTAACTTTCAACCCATCATGGTATGAGACACACTAAGCCCTATGATGGCATGAGATAAATATAATTCGAAACTTGCTTTTGGCTTCTCCAGCAACAGCTACTGGCTGCCTTTACAACACAAGTGTGGGAATGCAAATTTCATGGTTGCATGTGGCTCATACTTCACTAATTTGTGGAAAGAAACAGTGTCTTTAGGGCTGAAATGAGGTAATAGCAGGGGGGAAAAAAATCATTTTCCTATCCATTTTCCCACTGTAATCCAGTGGTTTGCAATCAATGGACCACTTCTATTCAGGCTCTTCTCCTATGAAAATCTAATTTATGTATTAACTCGAACTCCATTCCTGAGTGCAAAATATAGGCATAATGCATTAAGAGTGAGAAGTTCTTGTCCTCACCTGCCCCTCCTTTTACACTGAATACAAGCAAATTTGAGAATGGAAGATTAGCTAGGGTTCTGCAGGCCAACACTCAACTTCCTAGAAACCCATGCTGAAACAGAGAGGGAACAGGCTTTTAAAATTCTTTCTTCCTCCTCTTGAATGTGTTCTTTTCTCAATTTTCTATGATATCCATTTTGATTTCCTTCTGTTGTAACTAGCTTCACTGGTTCATGACAAATTTTCGCTGTGAATCTGCCTCAGTGATTCACGGAGCTTTCCGGCCAATGCATGCACAGTGCCTCTGCTTCACTGAGGGGCGGCACCATTGTTCCCTGCGGGCCAGAACTGGCCCAGCCCCGCAGGGAGGGTGCACGGTGCCTCCCGCTCACCCTGGTGTTTATGGCCCTGCGGCACCGTGCTCTGGTCCCTGTCCCACTCCTGTGTGTCTCCGTGCCTGGTCCTTACTGCGGCAGGCTTACACTGCGGTATGCCCCACGTAGTCACTGAGACCCAGTGCAGCACCACCACAAATCACGCCATACCCTGTTACTCTAAGCCCAGTTGGGGTACTGACCCCTGCTAGGCACGTGTTACTGTTTCCATGGCTACAGGTGAGGAAGACAATTCTCATCTGGTGATGACGTATAGCCCAGGGAAAGTGCCCCATGAAATTGGGACTGGACTGACCACAGCGGTGATGAGGCAAGCACTGTGTGCTGGGATGGTGTCCACACTCCTGCTGCAGCTTCTGCGTCAGGAGGAGGCTTCTGTTCCCCCATGCCCTCCCCCCGCCACAGCATGGGGAAGTGGTGTTCTGCTGGGTCCATACGGCCAGCGCTGCTGCTTCCACACTAGGGGTCAGCGGATGTACATATTGTAGCCTCTGCAGTTAAGGGGAAAGAAACTCTGACACCACCCTCTGCCCTAAGGGGTCCCGGGTGTCACAGTGTTGCAAAGTTAAGGTTTCCCAGGCTCCAAGAGCACTGACCAGAGCCCAAGGACACCCCTTCCTTGCCGCAGCCCTGGATCTTCCCCACCGCGGAGGCAATGCAAGCATGCGAGGTGGCAGCAGCCCGGCAGTGGCTGTGGAATGGCATCGTGGCCGAAGAGAAGCCCAGGGATTCTCAGGGGATCTTGCAGGCAGAGAAGGCTCAGAAACAGTTCCCTTTGCTCCCCTGTGCTGTGAGAGTCTGTGGGGAGAAGCAGAAAATGCTCTCCAGTGCTCTGGAGTGGTGGGGGGTGGTGCGATGGGCATGGCCTGTATGCATATTAATTAACCTGTGAGCCTGCGTGTATTTGCAAATTAGACAGTTTGCAAGACCCTTGGAAGACCCATTCCTCGCAAACTGGGAGGTATGATTGTACTTCTAGAAAAAAATCTATTTTGTAATTAATATGTGAAAACACAACTATTATACATATAATATTATATACAGTGAATCCTCTCTGTATCGCGACTTCTCCTTCACAACCTCGCCCATCTGCGAAGCAATTTTGTTGCAGTCCAGCTCTGGGGATCTGTGATATTTGATAGCCAGCACATGCGCTCTGCTTCTGCTTTGCC
>WEKX01004742.1:115119-143160 GCA_013390025.1 Pitta sordida
ACTGTATATATATATATATATATATATATATATACACAATCATCCCCCCGTATTTGTGGATTATGGGTCTTATAAAACCTTTAATCCATGAATATGGGTCAGACATTAACATGGCAAATTATTGCCAAAAATATGACAACTTTGGAACACTGCAACATCCCGGGCTCCTTATGGCAGCAAGGAGCATGGGAGTTGGGGTTTATTCCCTTTGACTGCAGCAGCTAGCACTGGCAGGAGCACTTTGTCTGAGGCAATGAATATCTGCATAGGCACATATGTGCTGGCAAGTCCAGGCTGGCTACCTGGGAATGGGCCCCACATGGGTCCCTCTGTTACAGTTAAAGACCTCCTGACTCCTGGCAGGGCTGGCCGGGACCAAGGCCACCTGCTGCGGCAGTGCGGGACCATGACATCCCATGGAATTATACAGCACTCCGTGAATAACTGAGTAAGGACTGTGGGAAAAAAATTCAGTGACTGTGAGAAGACACGAGTATGACAGCGTGAATAACTGATGTATAACTGTATATATATAATACAACTCTTATTTTTTTCTTGCTAGCTCACATAACTTCAACTGCATGTAATTTATCTCCAGTTAATACTAAAAGCAACATCTGGAAAATGCAAGTATTAATGAGAATAAATACAAAGTCACTGAACTTTTTCTCAGTGTTTTAAGTTATTAATTTTCCTATGCTAAGAAAGGAATGGTATTAGAATTGATGTAATTTGGCAGACACACAGATTCTTACACTTATTTCCTTTGAAATAAAATGTTAATTTTGTTTTTTTCCATTAAGCTTTTTTTAACTCCAGGACTGAGTTTTGTCAGGATAGGCATAGCAGGAGGAAGTTAGTCAGGTTCAGTTTATAACAAACATAAACACTGGAGTATGGAACAAGGTTTGTCTTGGTCCTTCACAAGTAGGCAACTTTCAGGGTTCTGTGCACAGAATCCCACTGGAAAAATTTCCTCTGAGGAGCAAAACAAAGCAAGCTAACAAGACAGAAACCTCACTGACAAACCACATAGTTTCCATGTGAGAAAAACTGTTATGTACAAAAGCGTTAAAGCTGTTAGATGACAAGGCAATAAAAACTGCACTCAGCTCTTAGAGTATAATTCTGTCATATTAGTCAGTCCCACTGGCAGATTTTGCCAACAGACTATACAGACAGAAAAATGCAAGGAGCTATTTGGTATAGATAGACACATAATTGCTAGTCACTTTAAATTTCTCACTTTAAATTTCACAATTTTAGTCTATTAAGAAGGTATTCTTCGTAGACATTATTCTAACTGTTTTGATTTGCATTTGCAGGCAGTCTTTACTATTACTGTATGTGCCTGTCAGTGTTTTCCCAGATAGCATTTTGAGAATGAAACTCCTGTTGGACTGAGCTCTCTGGGACTAATTGATAAAATCTTGTAAGAGACTTCTAAAGTCCTGAAATTGATACTCTGCAGTAAAGAGGCAGCAATAAAACACTATTCCATTGTATCAGAAAAGTAAATAAGAAGTGAAGTGTTCTTTTCATGTGTACACAGTTGAAGAAAAAAGGATGATGATTTTACGTTACCAGAATATCTAGACACTGTGACTGAAATTTGGGCTTTCTTGAAGTCACTAAAGCCATAGTTTTAGGAGAAATTGGATTCTGATTTAAGCTTCTTCATTCTGGCTGAAAAAGGTCAGAATCACTTAATCCACTGCTTTTATTGCACAGATATGCTCAAAATTTTGACAATCTAGCCCTGCCTCAGAAGATTTAAAGGCCAGACCAGGTTTTCCTCTGGCTCAGTCCTATTTTCTGCCATGTGCTTAAAGCACATAAGCATAAAGATAGCAGAAAATATGAAGCTTGCACAAACACTTTGGTCTGTGCCTAATCCAGATGAAATGGGAATTATTCTTGAACTAGTAGCATGTAGCCAGGGTGTGAATGGCTCAAACACAGTCAGGGATTTCTGTCATTGAAGGCCAGGGACCTTCAATTTCTACCCACTCACGGGATCACAGAATCAGAATCACAGAATCACAGAATATTATGAGTTGGAAGGGACCCACAAGGATCATCTATTCCAACTCACCATCTAACACCCGTGCAGAGACTGAAAGCATATCCCAGAGCGGTAACACAAACCTAGTTCCCTCACAGTCTAGCAGGCTACTCCGAGTCGGAAGGGACCCAGGACCATCCAGCTCCACACCTCCCAGCTAGACCATGTCACTAAGCTCCTCGTCCAGTCTTCTCTTAAACACCTCCAGGGACGGTGACTCCACCACCTCCCTGGGCAGTCCATACCAATGAGTGATCACTCTCTCTGTGAAAAACCACTTCCTAACATTAAGTTTAAACCTCCCCTGGCGTAGCTTGAGACCGTGCTCTCTCGTTCTGATGTCATCAGCCTGGAAGAAGAGGTCTACACCCATCTGGCTGCAACCTCCCCGCAGGTAGTTGTAAACAGCAATGAGGTCACCTCTGAGCCTCCTCTTCTCCAGACTGAACAATCCCAGTTCCTGTAATCGCTCCCCATAGGGCCTGCCCTCCAGTCCCTTCACCATCCTCGTTGCCCTTCTCTGGACCCTCTCAAGCAGCTCAACATCCTTCTTAAACTGGGGAGCCCAGAACTGCACACAGTACTCAAGATGAGGTCTGACCAGCGCTGTGTACAGGGGAAGGACAACCTCCCTGGACCGACTGACCACACGGTTCCTGATGCAGGCCAGGATGCCATTGGCCTTCTTAGCCACCTGGGCACACTGCTGGCTCATATTGTGTTTCCTATCGATCAGTACAGCTAAGTCTCTCTTCACTTCACTAGTCTCGAGCCACTCCTCCCCCAGCCGATAGTGGTGCATGGGGTTGTTATGGCCGAAGTGAAGAACCCGGCACTTAGTCTTGTTAAACCTCATACTGTTGGAGCCTGCCCATCTCTCCAGCCCTTCAAGGTCCCTCTGGAGGGCCTTCCTACCCTCTGGCAGATCAACAGGTTATTCAGAGTTGGAAGGGACCCATAGGATCATGTAGTCCAACTCCCAAGTGAATTGCCACACAGGAATGAAACCCCAAGTGTGGAAACACAAGCACCACGCTCCTTCCATCCAAGCCTGACTACACTGTTCCTAATACAAGCCAGGATGCCATTGGCCTCTTAGCCACTTGGGCACACTGTTGGCTCATACTAAGCTTTCTGTCAACCATTACTCCTAAATCCCTCTCCACCACTCTCCAGCCACTCGTCCCCCAGCCAATAGTGATGCATGGGATTGTTGTGTCCAAAGTGAAGAACCTGGCACTTAGTCTTGTTAAATCTTGTATTATTGGAATCTGCCCATTTCTCTAGCCTAACAAGGTCCCTGTAAGGGCCCTTCTACCCTCTGGCAGTTCAACATTTGCCCCCAGCTTGATATCATCTGCAAACTTGCTAATGATGGACTCATCCATATAACCAATAAAGTTATTGAACAGTGCTGGGCCAAGCCCTGATCCCTGTGGGACTCCACTAGTGACTGGCCACCAGCTGGATGTGGCACCGTTTACGAACACTCTCTGAGCTCATCCATCCAACCAATTCCTCACCCAACATAAAATGCTTCTATGCAATCCATGCTCCAAGAGTTTCTCCTGAAACTTACCATGGGAAACCGCGTCCAAGTGCACAACATCCACAGCCTTTTTTCATCAACCAGGCGAGTCACCAGATCATAAAAGGAGATCAGGTTGGTCACTCATTTAATGTATTAAAATTTGACACATGAATCACAGTGAAGTTCAGTAAAGTACAAAGAAATTTCTTCTTCTCTTCTGTTTTGTTGTTCATATTGGATTATCAACAAAACCAACATCAACTTTACAATCACTTTACAGTTCTCATTAAATGCAATTTCTTTACCTATACTCACACTCAAAATATGGCATAGATTGTCTGAAAACTGCCACACTTGGTTCCCAAGAATCCCACAGGCATATAAACTGCTAGTAGAGCAGATGTAGCCAGGAGAATCTAAGAGTTCTACAGGCCAACCTGTAGAACCCGTGAGCTCTCCTCAGGGAACTACATTTTCCCTCTTAGGTAATGGGAAAATATCTCCACTGTCTTCTGCACTCACGTTCATGTTGCACTGAGTCATGAAGTTAAAGTAAGTGGCAATTGCTGAAAACATGGTCCAAAATATCCAAACATGGTCCAAAATAACCTTTTGTTCTCTGGTCTTTACAAAATTCTAAAGCTCTAAAACTCTATAAGTATGGTACCTGGATTTTCAAATGACAACAGTATAGCTATTACTCTAGTTCTTGTTAGTGTCAATCTGATATGGCAAAACCAAAATGTTTTCTGTGAAGTGGACAAAGAAATGAGGAGTACAGGGTTATTCACATAATACTTGCAAAGACACTAAGGCATGTGTATAAAACATAATCTCAGCAAAAAATTCTGTTATTTTAGCGACAAAATGCCCACATTTTTATATTTATAGAAAGAAGAAGTACAGAGTGCCCCTGGAAATCATGGCGGGACAGGTCTGGGCAGGTCCTGCGACTTATGCAATCCGTGAAGATGGCAAACCCATGAATATTCACTTGCCCCTGCCCTGTAGCCACGCATTCTCTACTAATCATGCCTAGAGGGCGGTCCTGGGAGCGTGGCTCACACTGTAGCACCTCATTAAAGCCAAGGAAGCACCTTTTGGTGCCTCCCGGCCACGGAATCTGGGATCCGGGACGTTATGCGCATGCTCACGGTTGCACAAATTGCTGATAATCCAACTGCGACTAATTGAATAGATGAATATGAAAACCATGAATATGTAGGGTTTCTCTGTATTTTGAAATCATCTTCCACGTACTAAAAGAGCTAAAATGGAGATGTTTTTACCCAAATGAACCACTCTAAACAGAGCTATTGTAACATGACCCAATGTTGATGGGGGTTTTGCCAGGAGTAACATTTTGACCTCAAAAGCTAATAGGTTAAATACTACTCCACAAATGTTTTAATGAATTTATATTGATTCTATCAAATGAATGTACTGGATAACTAATATAAACTAGACTTTTCTGAGTCATTATTTTCTATCTCCCAAAATCTAAAAGCTTATGCTGATTGTACTGGTTAATTGGAACTGGTAGGTCATTTGCAGACTAGCAAATCACTTTAGGATGGCTGTAAGAAGTGTAATGTATTCATCTGTGACCTTTAACTCACAAAAAACTGTCTCCTAAGGAGATTGCTTTCCCAGGTCAAGACAAGTGTCTTTATGACCATGGTGTGTTGATCATGTAATATTAGATCATACATTCAGGTAAAAACTAAGAGGGGGGGAAAAAAAGCAATACAGATTAAACCAGTCATCCTTTAAGTAGGATGTTTGTAGCTTGTCTGAAATTTTCAGGGTTTTGTTTGAGTTTTTAATTGCTTGTTTGTTTGGTGGTGGTTTTTTTTTTGTTTGGAGTTTTTGTTATGTTTTATAGGCAGGGCTATGTGTTACTTGCAGCTCAAAAATTTCTTTGAAAGCACTTGGGATACTATATAACAAGAAAGGAAAATTTAGCCCATTATAACTTAATTTGACTTTATTTTTTGTCTTCTTAATACAGCTCCAATGCAAAGATAAATTCTCTTTTTGCTCAGACAAATATTTTTCAATAAGATTTTTGCTGATTTTATAACCAAGTCTGAATCAGTTTGCTAAGCAGACTGAGTAAAGAAGACATCTATATTTACCCTTTATATTGAAGCCTGGAAGTTGGAAGGCAGTTTGTTTACAATCCACTGGATTCAGTGACAATATCTTTCCTGTTATGTACACATAACAGTCCAGAGTTCATTCCCTGTGGATATTCCCAAAAGACTTGGCACCACTCTGAGAGGTAATAAGGGGAAAATATTATTCAAGACCTTAAGAACGTGTTTACTGAATATCAGCATGGTTCAGCCAGCAAAAACACTTGTAAATGTACAGCCCCTGACACACATTATACTTAAGAGTCTGGAAGAGACTCACTGGAAGAGACCTACTGCCTACCACAACTGGTGAAAGCACTGTTTTTAGCACCTAGACTCACTTTGATTGATTGTGTTATTTTACATGGACAAGAAAAGTTATATCAGAGACTGCAGTAGTCCCTTCTGGCGCATCAGGTATACCCACCTACAAATAAATGCAAGGCTACCTACATAGTGTCTCCTGACTTATTTCTGCTAGTCTGAGTATGGCATCAAAGTCGTGAGCAAGTATGGTTAGCAAAGCCAAGGGCTTTTTAAGGGCTACAAGAATGGCAAAAGAACTGGAGAACAAGCCCTGTGGGGAGCGGCTACAGGAACTGGGTTTGTTCAGCCTCGAGGAGATTCAGTGGTGACCTCATTGCTATTTGCATCTACCTGAGGGGAGGTTGCAGCCAGGTGGGTATGGATCTCTTCTCTCAGGCTACTAGCATCAGAACAAGAGGACATGGCCTTAGGCTACACCAGGGGAGGTTTACACTAGATGTTAGGAAGAGCTTTTTCTCAGAGAGAGTGATCCCTCATTGGAATGGTCTGCCCAGGGAGGTGGTGGAGTTGCCATCCCTGGAGTTGTTTAAGAAAAGACTGGATGAGGAACTCAGTGACATGGTCTAGGCAATGGGAGGCTTGGATGGGTGGAACGTGGTCCCCATGGCTCCAGGGTTGTAGGTTCAGTCCCTCGGAGCTCACTTGGGAGTTGGACTAGATGAATCTTGTGGGTCCCTTCCAACTTGGAATAACCTGTGAACCTGTGAACTTTCACCTGGCATTCCTAGTCTAGGTTTACAAAGCTCAATTCTGAAGAGTGGTGAAAACAAGTAAAGCCAGAATTCAACATCTATTTAAAAAAAACAGCGCAATTAATTTGCACTAAACTGGTGATAAGTATGTAATAACAGGTGACTGATGTAGAAAAAAGCAGATAACACTGTCTTTCCAATTCTTGTTTGCTAACAACTCGTTTCTGATGGGAGTTTGAGTTTTCTCAGGTTTGCCTCCTAACATTTACCACCAAAAATATGTAATACACACCATCATTTTACAAGTATCTTCTTGGTACATATTACCCCCAAAAAAGCAGACAACAAAGTGGTAGAGAACTAAATGGTATGCAAAAAAATAAATGTCAGACCCACTAACACATGTAAACAGATACGAGCCAAAGACTTCAGTGGACCAGTGTAATTTTAGCTGAGTAAAGCCTGAACAAAAACCCCCTTCTCTATGAAAGGAACATACAGTGGAAGAGCTTACTAAATCATCACCACACAAATCATTTCTCACTATCCTATGATAAGGTGGAAGCACAATATTTATTGAAATGCATGTCTTCATAAGAGCTCTGCAAAGTAAACCAAGTCTGAGGTCCTTACCTGAGCTTTTATTGGTTTTGTTTTGTCTACTCTTTACTTGCTCAGTCCATAATGTAGGATAACGAGAAGCTATATCTAAAAAAATAAGAAAATAGTTTATAAATGTTAGCATTGTTAAAGTTACTAACAACTGAGGGGATAGTTTTATAGATACACAGATCTAAAAAAAACAGTGCACTCGTTTGTACTAGGACAGATAGAACCTTTATATATACAAAGGTATGAATTGTCCCTTCCTTATCTTATTCATACAAAAAGTTGAAAAAAATACTTTTAGATTAAAAGTATGTTTAATTAGAATAAAAATCACCTAGTGTGGACCCAAAATACATAATGTCTCTGAAATGAGTGGTAAGGCAGCCAAAACATAGGATTACTATCACATGTAGGCCTTGAGCTTTAGATTTACTGAGCACCGAATTTCTCCAGAGACAAATAAGTCTGACAAAACATCAACTTTAACAGTGATATGACTAGGTAATATGCTGAAGATAGACTTCATCCTTTAACTTCTTTAGTTGAACATATAGTTTTAACCTGCACTTTGGCTCAAGTTCAAAACCTGTGTCTGCCCTCAGTAGGAACAGCTAAAATTGATGGTGTTAGTCTCTACAGCTACAGAGGCATCTCAAATCTATCACACAAAATTCACTGCTTGTAAGTAAAGACTCTATTGTGTTTGTTGTCTTTGTTGTTCTTGAAAAAGATACAGATGTTTCCAATTTCTTGCAATTAACTTCCCCAGTAGTCATAAATACTCTTAAACTAGCATTTGATGTTGTGGAATACAATCCATAACTATATAGTTTAATACCACACTGTTAAGTTTGCTCACCTTCTTCATCACCTTGAGGCTGAGTCTCCAAAGCAGGAGCTGAGGCATCATCTGAATTCAGAATGGAAAAGATTTGCAAGGAGACTACAATTATGAGAGTAAGCTAAATAAGTGTACATACATGATTGATAATAATGATTTGCACATAGTCCCGGCCAGTAAACAGACAATAATTTAAATATTTTTATGAGCATTACACAGAATAGATATATTACCTATACAGATTACATTTTATAAATGGATGGTTATGGCTGATGAATTTATTGCAGGTTCTTTGATGAAGCATCAAGTGATCGAGTTGCTCTCTGGACTGTAATTCTTCATTTCTAATGCTGCATATTGGTACTTACACATTATAACTGATGAATGAGTATTGATAAAGAAGTAATTAGATAAATGTATAGAAGCAGTGTCACCTGTGAAGGCAAAAAGAATCTGAGGAGAACGAGTGCTGCAGACAATTGGACACCTTAAAATGAAAGGTTTTTTTCAGTACAGCAGGATCTACTTAAGAGTCAAGCAGATTTTATAAGCAAGATTTACAGATTATATAACCAGAATATTGTTTTTACAACAGCTATCCTCTGGTCATCCTTCTCCATCCATCCACTACCAACCATTACTGCAAGAAACAAGAGAGGAAAAATTTAAAAAATTACAAGAAGATGTGAGTAATCTTAGGTTCAGTAAAACACAGTAGACATAGTGCTGTAAAAGAAAAATTCAACATAAAAAATTATTTAAATTAGCATTTGCTAGAAAGAGTGGTACCAAAGACACATCTTTACCTTATTACTTTTTGGTTAGTTAAAATTATTGCAGATATCAGGTTAATATGACTCAGAAGGCCATGCTAGTACACATTTTCCAGTCACTGCTGTTTCTTGCATGATGGAGTTAACTCAAAGACCAAGGTGTACTATGGTAAACCATGCAAAGGCTTTATTATTATTTCTTGCAGTTTCACAATTGGACCTCAAAATAGTTTCCAGATGGTTTTTCTCGAATTTTCACAAAACCAAAGCAGCAGCAACAGGACCTTATTTTCAATGCAAAATTATTTAAACGAGGCATAATGAGATTTATTCTAAGAGTGTTCAGTCTTCATGTCTACCCAATGGCATGATTCTTTGCTTCAATGCCATAAGCAACTGTCACTTCTCATTAGTTTTGCTGGCATTTTTATGGTGTCCTCTGGGTGGTGGAATAAGACTACTAATTAAATTCAGAGGAGCCATGAAGTATCCTAGTATACTGAGAATCAAGACCCATATTTAGATCATCATTTGGTATGTGATTCAGAAAATCTAGAATTTCAAAATTTAACTTACGGTAAGCAGATACAATCATACCTCCATATTTGTGGATTATGGGTCTCCCATGGGTCCCACAGAACCTTTAATCCGCAAATATGGGTTGGACATTAATATGGTAAATTGTTGCCAGAAATATGGCAATGGAACACTGCAACATCCCGGGCTCCTTACGGCAGTCAGCGTTTTTTCTGTTTAACTGCAGCAGCTAGCACTGGCAGGAGTACGCTGTCTGAGGCTATGAATATCTGCATATGCACATATGCGCATATGCGTCGACAAGTCCAGGCTGGCTGCTGCAGCCCGAGGCTGGAACAGACCCACAGTGGGTCCCTGTGTTACAATTAAGACTTCCTGACTCCTGGCAGCTCTGGCTGGGGCCGTCGTCGCCCGCTGCTGCAATGCGGAACCATGGGGTCCCATGGAATTATACACCGCTTCGTGAATAAGTAAGTAAGTAATGTGGGAAAAATTTCCATGAATATGAGAAGATGCGAATACAACAGCTCGAATAACTGAGGTATTTCTGTATTACCAAGAGCCAAGCCAGAAAATCAGGTTTGCATTTAAATGACATTTTTTGAACCATCTTTTGGTATACAGTTTGTTTGTGACACATTTGATCTTATGTTATTACCTGAAATTCAGATTTAATGCTGTAACTTTAACAATTATCAGCTCAACAAAAATTACTCCTGAACTTTGTTCAAGGAGCATTTCAAACAGTTGTTTAAGGTTTTTTTAAAATCAACTGATGTTTAATGATTGATATGAATTACACATCTCACAGACTAATTGCATAAGACTTCCCGGCTGGCACATATATGGATATATTTAAATGGAAACCTTTTTAAACTCAATTTGCTGTTAGAGTTCAGTTACCATCATCCTGCAGTCAGCTAAAAATCAGAAAAAAGATATGTGATCCAAGCTCTGACACCTGTGCTCTTCGAAGGCGCAGAGTGAGGAAAGCGTGGGGAGTGCGTGAGGAGGCCCGGGAAGAAGTCTGGAGTGATTTTGGCCAGGAAAGAAGATTTCTTAGCAGGAGGAGCAAAAGTGTCTGCTTTCAGGCTGAAAAGTACTTTTCTAAGGCAATGGAGCCCACTGTGCACTTTGCAGGGAGAGATTTGCAGACTGACTAGGATAACAAAGGCGCAGAGTGAAGAAAGCGTGGGGAGTGCCTGAGGAGGTGTCATGGGGAGAGGCCTTTTGTTCTATTGTAAAACTTTTCTCCTTTTTTACTGGAACAAACAATAGGTATCTCTTCTTATCTCCCTTTCCCTCCCTGAAAGGAATGTGGCATGGAGGACCCCGTGTCTTATCTCCCCTTTCTGGCAAGGCATATGGCAGGGGAGGGGCTTTATCTCCNCCAAGCAATAGGTGTGGAGTGATTTTGGACAGGAAAGAAAATTTCTTAGCAGGAGGAGAAAAAGTGTCTGCTTTCAGGCTGAAAAGCACTTTTCTAAGGTAAGGGAGCGCAGTGTGCTGTTTTCCTCGGATAGAGGAAAGAACTGTGGGGCTAGAGAAGATACTTAAGGAATTAGCTTTTAAGATTAATTTCTGTTCAGTTTAATGTTTAAATTTACAAATACGCAAAGAAAGCTCTTGAGCACAAATATCTGCAGCTGGAAATTGTCTTTCGGTATTGGAATACAAGAAAGCAAGGTGTACAACTGCAACAGATATGGCTCAACAGGTCCATATCTACGAGACATCTTGGAAGATGAGACTCAGATTAAGTCCATTCTGTCTCCTTGTTATGGTTTAGGGGGTTTTCTGCTGCTCTGGCAGCGAGAGGGTTAACAGCTCAGTTCTTGCCTGAGCTCTCCGTGCTGCCATGGCCTTCAAGCTTATAGAGATAGAGGCGTCTCTGTGAATAACATACTTGGGAGAGAAGAAAAAAAATTTCAGTAGTAAGATGTAGCGTGCCAGCTCAGAACCTGCGTCGGGAGGCTGAGAGATTTGAAGGCCCCCAGGCCCACGAGAGAAGGGGTAGAGATGTTCTTCCAGGCATCCTGCTGCTGCTTGTGAATTGGACCGACCATGGTGAAAAGCTATGGACCAGAGAGAGAGAGAACCAGGACCGCAGAATCCGTCTAAGCATCTAAGACTGAAGATGGAGAGGTAACGCTGGACGAACTGCTGATCGTTTTGAAGCCCAGAAACNAGTAGAGTCCTCAAGACCACACCTTGTAAGTCTGGAGCATGTCTTCTGAAGCAGTAAGAATATTGTGAACACGCCTAAGTTTGCTGGCCTACAATATGGGGATGTACTCCCATACAGCACCCCCTGGTTAGTCCATAGGAACATGCAGGGCAAATTTGAGCAGTTATTTTAAAAAATACTACTATGCCCTTGCAAGCTGAGTCACAAAACATTTTTTCTTTCATCGGCTGTGAAGCTGTAGCACAACTCCTTAACTCAGACAGACAAGATCCTGGTCTCTACTCTGTGAAAGTCTCTAAAAAGTTTGAGATGTCTCTGACTTTATTTGAAGCATAAGACGGTGACTGTTTGGAAAAGGGTGGGTAGAGGAACACAGCAGCATTTGAGAAGAACCGGAGACCACCAGGGAACCAGGTCAGAGGCCCTTTCTGCTGCAGGCTTGTGCTGGACGATAAAAACAGGGTATGAGTAAAACGCAACCATGTCACTCAAAATACATGTGGTAAGAATGAAGATTTGATAAATTGTGATCATTTCCTTGCTCTGTGACTGTTCATTCAGGGTTCAGCAGCACAGCTATCATAACCACAAACAAAAATATCGGATTCCAGACAACTTTCATATATGGGACAGTTCATTCAGTTCAAAGCTGAAAATGAAAGTCCTGACCTAAAGCAAATAGGTAACCTAAGGCTACTGGAACCCACAATTTGTCTGGAAATACATGAAGAAACAATTTTTCAGTACTTTGTAAATATTAGCCTTTAAGGAAGCACTGATTTTTTTTAACCTAATGGCAGTATAGTTTATTTAAATGTTGGGTATATTGCAATACTGCAAAAGCTCCGGTAAAAAGACATCTTAATGATATTTACACTATACCAAACAGATAGGCATTAACATTGGAACAAAAAATGAGCAAATTCTATAAAACTAATTTATGCAATGTAACTGTCTGAAATATTCAGCATTCTGTTTTCAGCTGAATTTAAAGTTTTTTCAAGTGATTGGAGAGTGTAAGATTTAAGTTTGTTTAAGCCATAGACAGTTCCCTCATTTAAATCTATCAGCTATGCTTGGATTCACATCAGATTTTTTTCCTGCCAACAAGATATTCACCATGGTCTATATCTAACAACAACAATTATCTGGCCATAAATATAAGCCATCATATGAATTAATCACAATACTGAATAAAGTGCTGGGTCCAAGAGGACTCAAGCACTGCTTGCTATGTAAATAAAGTGAGGACTCCAGTTCCTAAGATTTTGGGACAGAATGCTCTTTGTAAAACAGACAGAATAATCTTTCCTCCAGAACAGGTAAATGAGAAAATATTTCAGAGTGTAGCTATGGGAAGGAAAGTTATCTTCCAAACAGCATAGAATTGAAAAATCTGTAGGAGTGAGACTAGAAAAATATAGAACACACACATGCATACATACATACACGTATGTTTGTACTCATACATTTAATAAATATTCCAAGGCAAACATAAAATAAATAACACGTACATAAGAATATATATAATATATATGCAGTTATAATACATCACAAATATTTATTGATGATTTAGATCTATGGAAAATCACAGTAGTGTATAACAAAGCTATTTTAATTTCTATTGAAAGCCCAACTAAGATATTTACCTGTTTTGCCCGTACCTTCTCGTTGTGGGAGCTTATCACTCACTGAACCTGCAATTAGAAAAAGGAATTAACCAGAAATATATTATTTTCACTTTTAATATGTTAGCTAAGCTTTAATGATTTTTTTTTTAATTAAAGAAATATCAGCAAATTCTTTCCTCGCAAACCAAAAATTTTAGCTTTCCCTGACTTCTGCATTTGTGTATGATCTATACAATTTCAGGCTCTACTTCTTGGCTACCACAGGACCTGAGAAAGAGAGAACATTAAACACCACATAGACACAAGTGCAAGAACGTGCTCACAGCGCTGCAGAGTCACCATTTCCCTTCCTCACCACTGCCCCAGCAAGGACACGTCCCTGGAGGTGTTTAAGACAAGACTCGATGATGAGCTCTGTGACATGGTCTAGTTGGTGGGAGGCTTGGTGCCCATGGTTCCACGCTTGTGGGCCTGATCCCTGGGTGGGCATTCACTTGGGAGTTGGACTCAGATTAAAAACTGTCCCTTTCTGCTTTAAACATCTCACACAAAACCTCGTGGGAATCCTACACTGGTGTGGGAAAGTATGTGCATGTGGTGGGGCTGGCAGGAACACATCACCTTATTCTGAGCTAGTTTTAGGACATATCCCCAGAAATGTGGCCATCAGGAAAAGAGACAGCAGAGGTGAGAAGGGAGTCAAGAAGATTACAAGAGGTGAGTTTTAACAATTTATTCTACCAGCCTGGACTTCAGCCCAACCTACAATCTAGTCTTGTTTTCAAGTCATATAGAAATGGAGAATCTATTAGTTGTCCTAGTAGTTTCTGCAGGAGGCAATTGTCATTAGGGTTTAAAATAGAAATCTTTCCTTATTTCTTGCTTATGCGTCCTTATTATTACATCCATATTTATGATTCTAACTCCAAACAACTTTTAAACAACATATCTGTCTCTGCTACACTAAAAATCACCCTTAAAAGTGGTATTTTTCTCTCTGCAGGGCCATGTGGAGTGATCAAAACTTAAAATGTATGAAATCTATCAATTCTTACATGCACCTGCATTAATGAAACCATAATAAAAAGCCAGCACATATGTGACACATGCTTGTATGTGTGTGAAATATTTTGGTTGCTTTAATTTTTGATTTATTCTCTCTGCAATAATTATATTCATTGTGTTTAAAACAAACTAAAAAAACAACCTTGCAGCACAATAAACCTGTTCTAAAAGGAAAACTTAAATAAAAGAACCCACTAAATCACAGGCCTTGCTAACCAGGCTAGACTGATGGCTGCTTCAACAAGAAGTTTAGACAAGGAGTCTGTCAGAGGGAAGATGTTTAACATCACAAATCTGCCCTGAAGATTTTAAAGCCTCTATGATAAAAAATATACGCAAACGTAGCCAAGCTGGTATTGCCTTCTGAATCAAACCTTACTGTATCAAAAATATTCTTGTTTAGATGGGTTTCTTTTAATGATGATACTGTATTTTTGTTATGTTTGAGGCACCACAAATTCAATATACTTAGGGATGCATCAGTATTAATTCAGGAAGGAAAAATAAAATTGTTATCATTGTAGGAATTACATCCAAGGGTATAAGCTATTTGGGATAGTTTGTTCAAATAACTGCATTACTAATCCATGTTGCTTGCTCCGAAGAGGAAGCAGAGTTTCACATTTATGCTGAAGCCAGAAGATCTGAGTTTTTTGGTGCTTGGTTTGCATTTGATAAAAGGCTCAGCTTGAACTTAAATAAGATGTTCCAGTTTTCGGAAGTACTACATACAAAATTACAGGTTTTTCTAATTGCACTAAATACCAGTGATCCAATCTTTCCTCAAATTTCATCCAGTTATAATTAACTCTGTAGTATCTGAATTTCATTTTGATTCACAGGCTTTTAATTATAATTTTCTTGCAGATCCAGAGATTTTAGGCCTGACTCATCCACACTAAAGTATTTTAAACAATTTTTTTATTTGTAAGTAGACGTGAGGTCTCAGTAGGGGGAATGCATGTGATGAATCCCACTAATACTCCCTCTGCACCAAACAGCATGTTAAGTAAAGCCCTGGTTTGGCACCAGTGTTGTCTCTCTATGTACATTCAGAACTACCAGTATATTTCAGAAAGACAAGAAACAAAAATAGCAACTTCTAACTTACCTAAAAGTTGTGCTATATCATTCGCTTCCAAATTTTCAGTACACTAGAAGCAACTAAGTCACCGCATAAATGAATATATTTATGGAATGGGACATGGCAGAGAGATATACTAGATTCAGCAGCATTACTTAAACTAGAAGAATTTAATTTTTTATTATGATTTTTTTAAAAGAGGACATATTCATGCCTTAGTTTATTGCAAACCCCACAATTCCACCCAGTTTCACTCTAACAGCTTCTGCGGGAAAATAAACCTTCCAGGGAATGCAATGTGAATTTTGTAGTTTGTGATTTTAGCATATCCATTTTCTATAGTTCCGATCATATGTGGCTGAACTTTGAAAGGGAAGGTAGAAGTCTATTACTATCAAGTCTAGAGAATGATTTCCAATTTCCTACTAAAGAATTTTTGATATGTAATCACTGAATGCAGATAGGTGTGTCTCAATCTGTATGTATAGGCAAACTACTATGTATAGGGACAGAATATCTAGATGATTCAAGGATGAATTTTTTTCAAGCTAACAAAACCAATGTAATGTAAATTTTAAAAGTTCATTCCCTTCCCAAATATATTTGTTTTCATCACATTATCTGATCATAATACTATTAATTTCTAAAAGTACTTGCATTTTGGCCATAAAAGATGATTATGTCATCTTAATCAAAGGTAGCAAAAGTGCTACACAGGAGAATAAACATGTCTCCATAGCTCTGCAGTCTCACTGGCAGAAGCACAGAATATTTAGTAAGTTATAACACCCCAATATTAGGCAAACACTGTATTTTCCAGTCATAATTTAACACCTGCTTCTCAGCTTTTACCCCATTTCCCAGGACTCCGTGCCTATGGAATTTCTGTAGTTCCCTGCAGGGCTGATAACATAGATGGAGAGTTGTAAAAATGTCTTTTTTTATGTCTGGTGTTCTTTAGTGAAAGTACTGGAGGAGATTCATCATTTTTAAGGAGCTTTTTTTCTAATGCTGTCATGGGAATGTGCTTGATTTAGTCAAGATTATTTCCATGGAGTAGAATGGCATTCTGGGATTTATCATGTGTGTCTTGCCAGTACCAAGTCTTGGAGTGGGAAAAACTGTAAAGGATGGAAGAAGAGCCCCTTTAAAGATGTAGTAATTAAAGCAATAGTTTGCATAAAACAGTTAGAGAGTCCTGTATTTTTTAATCCTGCTTATGACCGTCATACTTTCACATTTTTTGTCTCTAGCAGAAAAGGCAGCTCAAATAAAAGCGACCAGAGTCTATCAATGAGATAGAAAATGGCTCATACAGCTATACATAAAAAACATGTGTGACACTTTTTGGATATCAGATGAATTTAGGAAACATCACATTAACATTTAATGTTGGTTAGCCGCATAGAGAAATATAGAGGTTGTTTCATATATCCAATATCATACAGTAAATGTGAAGCATAGATAGGTGATAGAATCAGTAGACCAAATTCCTAACTGCCCGTCCTAAATTCTGCTTCATATTTCCTCTATTAACATCCAAGTTCTTCCAGGCTGCCATGCTCTTCTTTCTTATTTCTGGAAATTCACCAAAGTCAAAGGTACCTCCTCTGGGAGAAAATGAAAGGCAAGAAATTATCCCATAATTAGGGAAATAATCACATGACTTAGGAACAGCACAGTTGACTAGATGTATTTGAACCGTATCAGAAATCACAGAAGAACTAACCAAGAACTGAAAATTAACTCAGTAATTTCATTAAAACAAGAAACTTTCACACATTACATGATAGCACATTACCTATGAAAGAATCATTACAAAAGCATTTTGACTGTCTGTACACATTTTCCTCTAAAGAGAAGAGGTAGCAAAAGCGATCCTGGGAGAAAAAGGATGGTACATGGAAACTGAGAAATCTGCATAAATGCTTTTGAAATAACTATAACACCAAGCCTGCAGAACACACAAGCATGTAAAAATGCAGAACATGCTGGTGTCAGGATGCCACCACTGCAGGAGGTCTGCCTGCAATATCAAAAATAGCAAGGCAATTCCTGTGTTGAGGTTAACAATGACACAGTGTATTGGACTGACTAGGAACAACATATTGGAAGAAATGGCATCCCTGAAATACTAGTACATCTACTCAATGTCAGTTGACCCACTAAAGTTTTGATTGTAATTCCTGTGCATAGTCATACTGAATAAAAAACTACAAAAGGGAATCGATGGTGATCTGGAAAACATCAACAGTCTTGGGGAAAAAAACCACCAAACCTCTGTTATCCTAAACAGATGGCAGTTTTGAATATATACTGGGAAATGGGAGAAGGTGCAGTTTACATTAGACTTTCATTCTGCAATATAAGAACAAAGTTTTGCCTTATTATACAATATAACTTTTGGGGAAAATCTGTAGCAGACTTTTTTGCTGAGAAAGTTTTTCCAGATCTCTCAAAACTAATTTCTCAGCCAATAGCGCTGCAAAATCCCTTAGCATTTCAAGTCGTACTTCTAAAGACTGCTGTAGTTGCACTTCTTTCCTGAGGGACAAAGGAGAAGTGTTGAACAGTAAAACAAGAACACTGATACAAGCAGAGGAGGAAATGGGCAGAGGTAGTCCCACAGAGCCTCCTAACAGCTGAAAAATTACCCACAACTTTCCATGAAGCAAAATCTGACTCTGCATACTCACCTGGGCCCTGGAGCAGTTTATTTATCTCTGAGTTGCTAAATTCAATTTGAGTGCTACTATGCCCTTCCCCTTAGCATTTTTTTTAAAATAACTTCCTGCCCCTCCAAAAAATAAGCTGAAGCAGTCTGGCAATTTATCTGCCAGGCACATGAATATATCTTTCAATGGAACGAAGGTTAAGTTGCTGTAGAGATAGAATAATTCTCATGGTAATCTATTAATTGCAAATACACTGCAGCTTCTCTTCAATAACAGTCACAAATAGAAAAAGTCAACATACAGTAAGTAACTCAACAACATTTTGAGCCAAAAATAGTGCCATGTGGTATGAGACATCTGACAAACAGTTATTTATTGAACTTTCAGCATCAGCATAACCCTTTCTTCACTGACGTCAGTGAAAGGATGGGAAGGAAGGAAGCTAAAAATGGACTTTGCAGAGAAAGCAATGAAGGAATTCTTTCAGAAAAGTCCTGGCTATGGACATCTAAAAGCATGTCTACTCAAACTTACATTGAAGCTCTTAAGTTCCATTCTAGCCATAAAATCAAAGAATCACAATATTCTGAGTTGGAACGGACCCACAAGGATCATCAAGTCCAACTCTTAAACAGCACCACTGCCTTCCTGGAGGGAATCGAAGCCTGGTCTCTCACATGACAGGCACGGACACTTATAGAATAGTTTGCAGGAGACTTTAAAGCTCATGTCATTCCAACTCCCTTGGCACAAGCAGGGACCCCTTTCACTACACCAGGTTGCTTGGAGCCCTGTTCAACCTGGCCTTAAATATTTCCAAGGATGAAATATCCATAAATAATAAAGACATATCCACATGTGTTCTGAAGCTGCAAACCAATCATAAACAATAATTACACTAAAATGAGTGGTCATTTACCTCTTTTTTAAGGTTTTTGAATATTTTATATTATTTTTCACAACTGACTCATTCCACACAGACTGGATCAAAAGGAATATCCTGAATTTTTTCTGGCTAAAGTTCACCTACAAACAAGATGCATGGAAGATTCTGCAAGTAATTTAAACAAAAAAGATCTTAAAAGTGAAATTAACTTTCTCTAAACTTTGTTGACACTTTCTCAGTGGTTTTTTCCTTCATCTATTTATTAAAAATACCAATGAATGATTGGAGTAGATAGGACCAGGCAAATTCCCTCTTTTTCACTTTCATTCCCATTACAAGATTGCCTTTCTAAAGATATTTCTTCTGCTTTTTGACAGAAAATGGTGCTGCATCACAAACAATAATGCAATAGATCGAGTACAAATATTTGTAGAACTATTTCTATGTAATTCTGTCAATCTCAAGGGAGATGAACATTAATTCTGACAACTGCTCATATACTTGCGATTTATAGCTATTATCAATTTTAGTGAAATAGGGTGAGAAGCAAATCCCTAAAAAATTGAACCTTTACTTGTCGTGATGACAGATAAAAGGCCACAAGAAAGGCAGTGAGTTGGATTTGTCAATTAATTTCTGCAGACTTAATGTTCTTAATGCTTTTTTGTTTGTATTTTGTTCTAATTTTTCCTCTGGATTTGGTCATTCTTGGAATCTGTTGTGGGAGCTCTTTCATTAGGCTAGGTTACAAACAGGTATTCCCACTCTGTACTTTCTGGTGATACGGGTTTTTTTCCTGTATTCTAAATACTTGAAATATCAGAAAAAGACAAATCCTGCTGAATTTTTTTTGCAATGAGTTTATGTACAAGGAAGTTTCAACATAGAAGTACTACATCATCAAGTCATTCACATGGTTTCAATATGGACACATAAGTATCATACAAATAATCAGTGCAGAAAATCCCTTCAACAGCTAGATTAAAGTACAAATAAAGAAGGTGGGCTCTAGAATCATCGGGAGGTTTTTTGTGGCAGTGACCTCAGACTGCATGCAGGTCTACATGAAAAGTGAGACCAACTTTCTCAGAGCCTCATCCAGTTGAATTTTGCCCACCTGCTAGCATCACTTCCTGGACTTAACCACTCTTCAAGTGAAGACTTCTTTCCCTTAAGCCTAGTAAGATGCCACAGATAACTGTGCTATTCGTGGCACACCATCATGTCCTGGCCAGCCAAAGAAGATTTACCTGGGCAGCGGGGAGTTTTGTGGGCCACAGCAGTACCACTGATAGGTCGACCATTGGGAGTGACACACCAGCAGTATCCAGTGTAACTATGGCACTGAACCTGTCAGAAACAACATGAACCATGTGCAGCTTGTCAGACATAGGCCTGCTTTCCCACAGCATTTTTGACACATAAATTCAAAAGACTTATCCAGCAAACTATATTGACAAAACCTGGAACAATAAACCACAGTGGACTTAATCTCAGTCCTACATATGAGTTTTTAGCATAAAGCATATTTCAAGCAAAGTGTGATAGGTCCTTCAGAATCAAATAGAAGAGAAAAATATAGAAATATGTGGTTGTTTACACCCGATCTTAGATGAGTGAGATGCAGGTGTTATAAAACCTACAAGGAACCTCCTCAAGGGACATATAAACTGTTCCTGAAACAAGCAATCTTGAGGGTTTTTCCACATAAAGAACAAATTGTTCCACCCACTGAAGGAGCAGGACAGAGTGCTTCTGCCAACATTATTCATGTCCCAAGCTGTCAGAAAGGAAACTCTTGGAATTCCACTACAAAATCTGCTGCACTATATTTCCTAAGGGCCAATATCACTTCCCTCACCATACTTAAAAAAAGAAGGATTGTTTTCTGCACAACTCCACAACCACAATGCAGAAGAGGCAGAAAGTGCTCTTGATTGGAACATGTATCATGGAGTAAGCTTCTAACTGTGTTCCTTCTGTATTCCATGATCTAAGCTAAGTAAATTAGTCTCAGACCATATGCTTGTGAAGATATTCAGCTGAGAACAGGGAATAATCCTGTATGATTCATGCTTTAGCACTAAAATATGGACTCTGGTTCAAGATTTCTGGTTCAGATGAGGAACAGATCAAAAATTCCAAGCATTTTACCATCTGATGAGTGTTCAGGGGGCTACAAGAATGACTCAGCTGCTTCATCCTAGAAGAACAGGGAGTGTATTACATGAACAATAGTAATGTTTGGCTCTTTTCCTGGCCAACTCTGGAAAAAAGAAAAGGACTTCACATATAACATGGATTTCCCTTCCATTTTTTTATGTCAGTGTTAGCAGAAATAACATTTAATTTTGAAATTACATTTCCCTCCATCGCATTTGTCTCCTCTTCACTCTTTTCAAACACACATATTCTGGCTTTCCAGCCATGCAAGACACTGAATTAAACATTTTCAACCTGACTATATGTGCCATCATCATCGCATTCTGGGATAAACACTTGTTGAAATTCTTTGCGAGCTTGTTCCTGGGTGTACTTCCTCTCAGCCACACATCTGGAAACATCTAGAGAAAGGGAAAAGACAAGTCAGTTGGATTATGAAATTTGAAGATAGGTGACCATTCATATTTTGAAAAACAAAGACTATTCTGAGATTCACATAAAGGATTTTCATCAGTGAAAATGCACAACTATTTGCATTATTTTTAGGGAAGAAAACCCATGAAGGACAATAATTCTGGACAAAAGCTGGGGAATGAAATGGAGAGATGCCTAGAGACACAAGCTTTCTGTTCCAAATGCTGCCAAAGGGCAGAAGTCCAAACAGGGCTTCTCCTCTCAATTTAACACAGCAATACCTACCACATTGCATCCCACAATATTCTTTCAGAGCTGGTGGCAGCACCAGGTTTCTGGTGCTTCAGGAAAGGCAAAGGAGGCAGCAGGAGTCTAGTTGCCTTGTACTTCCTATGTGAATTTATATGCTACTTACTGCAGTTAGGCAGCTACCTCAGCTATGACTACAGCCATGACTACAGCCACTACCTGGCTGGTAAAAAAAAATAAAATACATACTGTACAGCACAAGAACACATTGGGAAAGTGACTCAATAGTAATTCTGGACATGCTTAATTTATAGTATGCTAAAATCTAATGTGACAGCTCGTAATTTAAACACTGCACAAGTCAAGTCTACCACATGGTCTTTTTTTGTCCACTGTGTGGTCTCTTGCACCATCTGCTTCATTACTTGGTACTGATGTCTAGCCAAGACAAGTTAGCAAACCAGTCAGCTTTAATTCAGTGGATTTCCTATTGTCTAATAATTTAGATTGTCTAGTATATGTACTTTATTTCAATTACTATTTCAATTAGGGCTGAAAAAACACATATAACATAAGTTGTTGTATGTTTTTTGTTTAAAGACAAAATTCGGCATGTTTTTGATGCAGAATCAGATCTTCAGAATCTGCATGAGTTAAGCAATTTCAGGAAAAAAAGAGAATACTAAGTGAGCTTAAGGTAGTATTAATGATTTCAAGATGTGACTGTAATGTCGAAATTAGAATGATCTCAAACATACAAGCAGAGAAACTTGTTGCTTATGATCCCTTACTATTTTACAGAAACTGGCTATTCCCCTTTTAGGGCTAAAACTGACCAGTGATTACCCGTGAGACAGGAGTATTGTGATGATTCATTAATGCTTGTGTAGTTCTTTGAAAGCATGGGGACAGGCTTTCAAGTCCATGAAAGTTTCACATTGAACAGAATCTGAACAGTGAGGCAACACTTGACAGGATTTTGGCATTCCCAGAGGCACACAGGTGAGGCAGCTAGATCCCCAGACCCCCCTGCACCCTCTCTGTGCCAGTGTAATCCATACTTACACTCACAGAACCAGCATGGAAATTTGCAGAAGTCCTTTTTACAGGATAAATCCTCCACTGATCATGTCCACCAAGCTTTGGACAACTCACTGGCAACATGACCATTAAAAAATCCCTTCAAGTCCTAGGCAATCTGACGTGGAAGTGTAGCATAATTAGGACAGAAACTTTTCCTCAGCATCTAAATTCTGAAAACAAAATTGAGGCCCCTTAATTCTATTCTTCATATTTCCTTCCTGATCTTGGTTTTGTGTGCACTACTTCTGTACAGTACTTTACTCTTTTCACAGGAGCATAGTGACAGTCGATAATATGAAAACGAAAATACATGTTGTATGAAAACACAAATTGTTTCACTTTGAAAAACTATATTTCAGTCTTTAAAACCTTAACTGTATTATGCTGCTTCAGGAGGGATGCTCACAGAGATGCAATGATACCTAAAATGGTCAGAAAAACTCAACCTCGCAGAAATGTGAGAAAGAAAAATAACAAGGAACTGAAATAATTTGTACTCTGGTACTTCAGCAGTTTGTTCCATCAAGGGAAAAGTATAACCACTGTACTGTGCAGCACAGGTAAAGTCTGTTAATGTGAGCACTGCCAAAGTTTTTTTGGGGGGAAAAAATATTTTAAGCAAGCTTTGGTGCCGTAAGCCCTCTTCTGAGCATGGTTTGGTTACACAGTACTTAATAACATGTGCTTTTAATGTAGATAGCATTTTAACTGAAAATAAATCACTCCTTTGTTGGACCTCTGTCCTCGTTTTTCTAGAATGACATGTGGTTTAAATATCGAAAAGGAAAAGTGATATAAATTCCATCTCATAAGGTCTTGGGTATAGGATCAGTAGGGTTGTAAATTATCTCCAATATTTGAATTATCATGAAAACATGCCAAGGAGAAAGAGAAGTTCTCCTGAACTGTCCACAGACTTGTACCTAAATAGCCCAATGCTCCAAAGGCCCCGTCTTCATGGATGATCTAATATGCTTTAAAATCAACAATGACCAAATTTAGTGCAATATAAAATTCACACTGTAAGTCTTATTTTATATTATATAACCACCGAAACATTTTAAAGCTGTTGATCATTACTATACATCACTTTACCCAAAACAAAACCATTAGGAAGATCTCAAACCAACAACCAAAAAAAGAACACCAAACCCAAAATAAACAAACAATAAAAACACCGAAAAAGAAAGAAATTATAATATTTTTATAACAAATTTGTAAGATTACATCATCTACGCATTTGCCTCTGTGTCCTGGTTGCCATACCTTCAAAATCTACTGTGCAATTTTAAACAAGTTTTCCAAAGAAAAAGAATTAAAGATATTTAAGACCTAGACATTATGTAAATACACCTGAAAAGGGATGAGAAAATAATTCCTCACATGACTGGGGAAAAGGCTGCAACAGAAGCTCACTTCAAATTACCAGAAAAGAGATGGACCTAGTGAAACCTTGCAGGTCCTAACATGCATAAATGGTGGTGAGCAGGATGCCAAGCCATAGGGAAACAAACCTTCCACGTGGACATTGCTCATGATCATTCTGCAAAGCCAAGTCTGGTAATCACTCTGCAAAGTCCTTTGAGTGGACCCAGACGATTCCTGTCCACAGGCCCCTCTGTGAACCTTGCAGTAGTGTAACTAATGAAGATGACTCACATGAATCTCAAATTAGTAAAATGAGTCTAGGCTTGTATGGTTTGCCAGACTGAGGTTTAAATAAATAAATAAGTAAACTTACACAAACATACATATATATGCACATCTAAGGGATAGCAGTAAAGTCTCTCACATCAAGATTCAACTTTGCTCTTTATCCAAAATGGGAATCACTTGGATCAGGATAGACCACAAGACTGGAAAACGTCTAATGTGACACCCATCCACAAGAAGGGTATGAAAGATGATCCGAGCAATTACAGACCTGTCAGCCTGATCTCAGTCCCATGTAAAGTCATGGAATGGATAGTCTTGTGTGCTATTACGCAGCAACTACAAAACGACCATGACATTAGAACTAGTCAGCATTGATTTCGGAGAGGTAGGTCTTGCCTGACCAACCTGATCTCCTTNCGGACTCAGGAAGTTATCCTTTCCCTGTACTCAGCGCTGGTCAGACCTCATCTTGAGTACTGTGTCCAGTTCTGGGCTCCCCAGTTTAAGAAGGATGTTGAGCTGCTTGAGAGGGTCCAGAGAAGGGCAACAAGGATGGTGTAGGGACTAGAGGACAAGCCCTATGGGGAGCGGCTACGGGAACTGGTGTGGTTCAGCCTGGAGAAGAGGAGGCTCAGAGGTGACCTGATTGCTGTTTACAACTACCTGAAAGGAGGTTGCCGCCAGGTGGGTGTGGACTTCTTCTTTCAGGCTGACGACACCAGAATGAGAGGACATGGCCTTAAGCTACACCAGGGGAGGTTTAGACTGAATGTAAGGAAGAGTTTTTTCACAGAGAGAGTGATCTCTCATTGGAATGGACTGCCCAGGGAGGCGGTGGAGTAGCCGTCCCTGGAGGTGTTTAAGAGAAGGCTCAATGAGGATCTTAGTGACATGGTCTAGCTGGGGGGGTGCTGGGCTGGATGGTCAAGTGGGTCCCTTCCAGCTTGGAGTGGTCTGTGAGCCTGTGAGGGAACTATGTTTATGTTCACCACTCTGGGGTGTGCGTTTGGTCTCTGTACAGGCGTTAGCTGGTGAGTTGGACTAGATGATCCTTTGAGTCCCTTCCAACTCACAGTACTCTGATTCTGGGATTCTGTGACCTTGATTATTTTACAATAAAGACTGAGAAGGAAAAATGGTAGGACTTATAGTACCTCTGTGCTAATTAATCAGTCCACAGCTTTTGATTTTTCATCATGGACCCTGATCAAAGCAGGCAAAACTCCTTTGAGATGAGCAGTGTCTGATATAACAAATACATCTTGGGGTGCATAACTGCAGAAAAAGCTAGTTGCATGATAGTGGATAGAAATACATAGAACTGAGGAGAGCAGAGTTGTAGCTCTTTGGGCCGGTCTTTCTGAATTGCCTTGGTGACAATTCTGGCTTCCAGGGATCAGTGACCAGAGAGTACAAGCAAAATATAAAGCCATCTTACTTCTGTGCTAAGATTCTATATCCAACAGGGAAGACTTTCACCTATGAAATAATGAGATGTCGGTACATCTGAGCAGAACAAAGACTTGATAATATTTTTGAGAAGTCTAATATGAGCCAGCTTACTAATTCTTTTACTGAAAATCTGAGAAGGCTTGCAAGTGTTGGTGAAGACTAGGGTCTTCAGTGCAGCATTATTGTTTTATGCCTTTCTACTGCTTTTAAAACATTCATTTTTATGTAGTCTGAAACTTAAAGAAATGAGCAGAAATGAAAACCGCACAAAAATATTATTTTCATATAATTGATACAATTCCAGTAGTGCATATTTGATTCTAAGAAGTTATATTTGTGCCTAAGACTGCTTTTATGTGCCTTATTTCTGCACAGTCCAGTTTTAGTATATTCTGCTTGGTGAAATAGTATCAAGAAAAATCACATATTTTAAAAAGAAATAAATCTTATCTCCAGAAAACTGTGGCTACTATTTCTGTGTTACTTTTCCTGTGTTCCATGTACCACTAAATATATTTAAAAGAGCCAAGGATATTCCACAAAAAAGATTCTAAACATACTTAAAACTCTATTCACCTCCATTAAATACTAAAAAGTGTAATCAGAAGAAAATTCCACTTGCATGTACATTTTAACTTCTATAGGCAGATACCTTCATTCACCAAGATGTTGAATATTTTTTTTCTCAACACTTTCACTATAATGTTATGTATATAACAGCTTGGCATATAATATAAACGAAGACTCAAAACTAAAATAAAGTTGGAGCTGACAAGTATTTCTATCAGGATTGTCAGCATCACAGTCTGGAAACTTGCAGTTATCCTACAGATGAAACACAGTGTCTACAGTGAGCAAATATGCCTGAAAAAAGATGAAGACACCTCCTAGATAAAAGCATTTGAAGATAAAAATCTACCCTATAATCAATTTTTCCCCATAAGGTTTGTTAAAAGCAAACAAAAACCCAAATAAACAACCCCAAATCCCAAGTTAGTGCCACTTCTCAATATGATCTCTTTTAAACATATTTTTCTAAAATAAGGGCAAAACCTGCATAAAATATAAGGAAAAAAAGAAAAGGGAGAGGAATAAAGGGAGAAGTGAGACTACGTGAAGACTGTTCTTTGAATCTGCAAACTGTGCAAGGTCTCAGTGTGCTCAGGATTATATTTTAGACTGACACTTGGGTTCAGTCCTACTTTCACTTATTTCAGTTAGCAAAACAACAGAACATACTATTAACATTTTTCTCTCTCCCAATGAGACATCTAGGGAGCATCTTCTGCCTCCCAAAAACACCCCAAGGGCTGCCTTCCAGGCAGAATGGGCACTGGCCGAGACAATCTCTCTGAGCACACAATGAGATAAGGGACATGCTCAGATACTTCAAGCATACATCACGCTCATACCCAGCTAATTCACAGGTAAACTGAAGCCATCAGAGAAGCCTTACTTTAGCGAAGCATTGGTAGAGAAGCCACAAAATCCAAGCACCTCAGCTAGGGCATTTCAAGAGCTCTCTGTTATGGCAGAGGTATGCTGGCAGGACTGTACAGGTGAATTTGTTTTTCCATTGATCACAATGTCAGAATATCAAACATTATTACCGAGCCACTTCACAGAATCACGGAATCACACAGAATATTATGAGTTGGAAGGGACCCACAAGGATCATCTAGTCCAACTCACCACCTAACACCCGTACAGAGACCGAGAGCACATCCCAGAGCATAACTCCAACCTAGATCCCTCACAGTCTAGCAGGCCACTCTGAGCCGGAAGGGGCCCAGGGTCATCCAGCCCTACACCCCCCAGCTAGACCATGTCACTAAGCTCCTCGTCCAGTCTTCTCTTAAACACCTCCAGGGAAGGCGACTCCACCACCTCCCTGGGCAGCCCATTCCAACACGCAATTACTCTCTCTGTGAAAAACCGCTTCCTAATGTTAAGACTGAACATCCCCTGGCGTAGCTTGAGGC